>JAVJIF010034467.1:0-48974 GCA_038442645.1 Agave tequilana
GGACAATCTGAGAGGACTATCAGATCCTTGAAGATAGCTTAGAGCTGCATGATAGAGTTCAAGGGATCATGGGAAGACCATCTTCATCTAGCTGAGTTTTCTTACAACAACAGCTATCAAGCCAGTATAAGATGGCACCCTTTGAGGCATTGTATGGGAGGAAATGTAGGTCACCGATTTGTTGGGATGAAGTCGGTGAGAGGAGTCTTTTGGGGACCTGAGATCCTAATGCAGACAACAGAGAAAGTCAGGATTATCAGAGATCATCTCAGGGCAGCTCAGAGCAGACAGAAGAGTTGGGCAGACACACAGAGGAGGCCATTGGAATTCCAGATTGGAGATCATGTATTCTTGAGGATATCACCTACCAAGGGAGTAATCCGGTTTGGTATTCGTGGAAAGTTGAGCCCGAGATATATCGGCCATTCGAGATTTTGGAGCGAGTGGGAGATGTGTCTTACAGATTGGCCTTACCTCCATCTTTGGACGGTGTGCACAATGTTTTCCACGTATCTCAGTTGAGGAAATATGTAAGGGATGATAGTCATGTTCTGGATCACTCCGAGCTGGAACTACAGCCGGACTTATCATATCAGGAGCAGCCGATATGACCATTTGGATAAGAGTGTGAAGACACTGAAGAACAAGGCTATACCTTTAGTGTTGGTGTCTTGGAACCGGCACGCGCCAGGAGAGGCCACTTGGGAACGAGGGATGTTATCCGAGAGCGTTATCCTCAACTCTTCGCATCTTGATTGGTAAGACTCTTTCCTTCTATTCTTCTCAACTGTTATTTTCCATCTTATCCTTCTCTATATCTGTTACCTTTCCTGTTACCTTTCACTTACGAAATTTCGAGGACGAAATTTGTAAGGTGGGTGGATTGTAATACCCGTTTCCGGAATAGTACTTAGTTGCGTATTCAGCTTTTCGATCGTATTTTTCGATTTACTTCCGTATTTGACCGATTTTAATTTTAAATATCATTTTCTAAAATATTAGATTTTATGAGAATTTCTGGAATTTTCTAGAATTTAAATGATTTCTTCAAACCGGTGTCGACCAGTGCCGCTGATCGATTCCCGAATTTTTATCTTACAAACTGTTTAGAAATTCTAGAAGATTCTTTAGAAATTTCTGCTTAGAATAATATTCCTACTTAAATACTTTTTCTGAAGATTTTACGAATTTATGGATATCCCACCGAGAGTCGGCAGAAGACTGATTCCAGTATTTTTATTTCACAAACAGTTAGGAATTTCTAGAAAGTACTTTAGGCATTATCTCTTAGAATCATATTTTCTACCTACATTCTTTTTCTGAGCATTTTATGATTTTATGAAAATTCTTTCGGAGTCGGTAGGTAACTGATTCCGGGATTTTTAGCTTTAAAACTATACAGATTTCTTCAAACGGATTTCACTATGAGTCTTCATATAATATTATTGATTTTTGGTGAAAATTGTGAGTCGTTCGAGATACTTGAATTTCGGACGATTTCGGTATTTTCGAAATGTTTTCCCGCATACTCGACTTTAACTCGAGAATTTGTGTTTCTGATATTTTCATTTTTGGAGACCAAGAAAATATCTTCTCATTTCATTTCTTTTTCCTTTTTCCTTTCTCTATTTTCCTTTCCTTCATCTCTAAGCCAAAGGATTTTCCAATTTCCAAAAATTCCAACAATTCAAATTTTACAACAAATATCTCAATTCCACACTCTTCCTCATTAATGCCCTCTTTCTCTCCTCTCTCCATGGCGGCCACCATTGGCCAAGGGAGACACCTCACCCCTTTTTTACACAAAAAACCCCTCTCAATTTCTTTATTTGCATTCCCTTTACAAAAATCAAATCCTATATAAGTTTTTCCTTTACAATTCTTTTTCTTTTCTTCACTTCACCAAAAAATAGCCTTCAACCTTTCTCCTCCATTCTCAAACCCTAATTCCAAAGAACACCTCAAGGCCTTCATCTTCTTCTCAAGCTACCACAACCCTTGGATTTGGATCGCATCTCTCTTCGTCGGAAGTATCGCCAAAGACCTAGTTGGTGATATCGTCGACCACAATCTTTCGGAACTCGTAAAGGTTTCACACAACCGATCGAAGTGAGTATAATTACTCACCAAGACTTGCAATCTTCCTTGTATACTTGTGTTGACAAATCATGTCCCTTAAGTCATCAAAATTCATTTTTAGCTATCAAAAAAACCACCACAAAAATCTGATTTTGACCTAACAGCAGCATTTTTCAGAACTTCGGTCGACCGGCCCAAGGGGGGCAGTCGACCGATGTGCACAAACGTGCACAGTTTTGAGTAGGCGGTCGACCGGTTCACCAACCAGTCGACCGGTAGAAAACCTGGAAAAAAGCTCACGGCCCTGTATCGGTCGACCGGCAGTCGACCGACAGGCGACCGGTAGTTATATCTCCGGTCGACCGGCAGTCGACGGAAGTCGACCGACCAAACCTGGAGCTCACGCATTTTGTCCGGTCGACCGGCAGTCGACCGGCAGTCGACCGTTAAATGTTTTTGGGCAAAAATTGTTGTTTCTTTTATGAATTGGATTTTACCCTTGCTTCACATATGATATACTATTCTTGTTCATGCTCTATGATTTGTACTACATGACATGTTACTTGATGGACCTCATGACTTGTTACTTCTTGACCGTTATCATATATTCTCATTTTAGGACTTGTTAAATATGAAATATCTCCATCTCTTCATGCTATCACTTAAACACCAAGCATGATACACTCGACTATTTTATAAAATGGAACAACTTACACATGGGACGGGGGAAATATGCGGATATCGGTATGTGTTCGTGTTACAGTGGTTATTAGGTTAATTGTACAATTATATTCCGGTCTGACCTGAGGGCCTCCAGGGGACCGAGGGGAGTGCTGCTCCCTATTCCTGAATACTGTCATGACTAAGGGCATACATAAGACCCTCCTGTTAGGCCTTGCGGCTGGTTCCTTTATCAAGCAACGGAAAACCTGGACCGTGGCCCGGGCATGTACGGGACCCACTGTAACATAGTTCGTCGATACAACCGCTGTTTCCAATAACAAACTTGCTTTACTAGGATATGGATCTATGTGTTCTGGGACGCTGGTCACATAGCTAGATATCACAGTAAGACAAGTAATAATAATTATAGACTTAATTTGTACATTCATTGCATTATGGCTTTACCTATTATGTTTTCATCACTTGTTAGTCGATGCTATTTATTACTGTTCCATCTTCTTTATTCCTGTCCCTTAGCCACTTGGCTACAGTTGTTTACTATTATATGTCTTGATTCCTTGGATTTGCATATTCAGATTCTGAGGCTTGGAACGAAGTGGAGCCATCCACAGAGGGACCAGGCTTATTTCAGTGAGCAGGCTGATCAACTCTAGTTCCCTCGTGCCAGACTCTTCCTTTTGGCTCACGAATCTTCATCCATTACGTGAGCATCTTGTGTACATGTTTGTATATTGTCTTTTGGACTTGGATATGATAAATAACACTTGTAAAGTGTATTACTTTATCATAATTTGTATAACTTTGTACTTGTATCTTGTAAGTTGGCATATGAATACACCACGCTTTGTGTTGTACTCTGATTCCTTATTGTACTTTTATGCTTAGCGTATATACGTGGGGGCTTCTTCTGACCTACATATATACGTCGCAGAGTGACGTCCCCGTATCCGTGGAATCGGGGCGTTACAGATATTCTGAGATTGGTTCGACTAAGAGATGAGTGAAGTTCCTCACTAATTTTGATTAATGGATAATATGACGTATTAATCATTGATAAATAAATCAAAAATGATTATAAGTTAATATCTATTAAATATAAATAAACAAATGAACAAGAATACAAGTGATTAAATTGTATAGATGGAATTAGATAACTATGAGTAAATAACCCTGATATGATTGTTTGATTGATATGTTTAATTTTTGTGTTGAACTCTTGATATGATGTGTATGTGTGTGTTTGTTGATTATAAGTTCTAGATAAAACTACTGATATGTGTGTTATATTTATGGAGGAAATGACCGGATATAGAACAGGAAGAGGGAAGAAGACGGTGAAATATTATCACACACACACACACACACACACACACACACACACATATGGAGGAAGGGACTGGATATAGAACCGGAGGGGGAATGGAGAATTTTATGTGTGTTGTGTGTGTGTGTGTGTGTGTGGAGGAAGAGACCGGATATAAAATCAAAGGTGAAAAAATGGTGAAAGATAAATAATTGTTGAAAATGTGTATGTGTGACCACATGTGTCTGCGTGATATATGTGTGTGTACACTATGTGTGTATTGAAAATGTTACTGTGTATGGTATGTTGGACAGTGGAAACTCATAATACGCTAATTAAAATATAGATAACTATTAATATGGTATTAAAATATGAATTTCTGAATTGTGATGAAAACTGCGACACTTGTTGTTCTTGTCTTTTGAATTAATTTGATATTCTATATCTTGTCTCCTTTTAAAACTTTCTAGTTCCGTCAGTGATTTCAAGTTAATTTTAAAGAGCAAGTTGTATCCAAGCTCATAGAGGAGATCATCATACTATCTGTCCCATGTGAAGAAGCAAACAGTTTTACGGGCCTGTTTATTTTAGGAGAAAAAAGAGCTAAAAGTGTCCATTTTTTCTGAATTTATCGGCTCCAAGTCATTTTTCGGGACTTGGTGTTTGGTTGAACAAATTTGAGAGGGGCTGAAAAGTAAAAATTTAGGCTGTCAGTTTTCATGGAAAATGAAAAACTGGCAATCTCTCTCATTTCGTTGGCCCCACACAAATCTGAGCCTAATTTGTGAGCTTATTTGTTTGAAAATTGACTGATTTGATAAATTGAATCCACAAAACACTGTTGCTGTCAGCCAGGTTGTTTCCTCCAAGGCCTTGATTTTTCCAGAAATTCAAACTGAGTTTTCAAGCCAAACAAGCCCTACCACGAGCAAAAAGAATGAACAATCAAACAAGTGTCCATCAAGATAGTGCATTGTGTACGGAATCATTGTGCGTGTCTCCATTGAAAGGAGAGTATTCGTTCATACATGAAAAGAGAGAAGATGAGCATGCGCCTAGACTTGATTTTTATCTCAAGGTTGGTGTTCCCATGGGCTTTGAATTTGTCTTGAGCTTCTTGAAAGTTCCATTGTGATTATTATTAGATTTTTCTTTTTCTGTACATAAACTTTGTATTATTATTTTATTTGTTTTGGTACGAGCATAGATCTAATTTGGTACTTTTCTTCATTTTTTACATGGTCAATCTCTTGAAGCTGTCTCCTAGTTGTTGGGAGTGGGTACAAAAGTTTTTTTAACTGTAACCAAACAATCACAACTAACCTTTTGAATACTTCTATACTTTTATAATAATAATAATAATAATTGAGTGAATAACTAAGTAAAAATGAATATATATAGATAGGATCTCTATTTGACATTCTATTGGTCTATCTTATTATAAAATAAAAATCTTGAGTATGGTGTTTATCTTTTTATGATCTAATGTGACCATCTAACTAGACCATTATTGAAAGCACAAGTTGGGAGGTGTCTCAATTATGCTCAAATTAAAAATAGACTTAGTTCTCACTAGAAAATGGTTAGAAACTTAGAAATAAATTATAGATGATATTGTATTTTTAATATGATCCATTTTTGCTTGCATCTCATACCCGTACTCATTTTTTTTTGACTAAAATTTACTAAAATATTATGAACTTTCTCTTGGAATTGAAGAATATAATTGAGAATCTTCGAGTTGAATTATGGCGAGATCCGTTGATCGAATCAACTGGATGATGGTTCGAGTGTGTTCTCCTTCCATTGGGGATGAACGTGGTATATTCACATGTTAATTCCGACTTCGAAATGAATGAGATATTCAAGTCCAAAGATTGCCTAATTCAAAGTCAAAACGGGACTAAAGGTAGCTTAAAGCATTTAGTCCCAACATTGGCCGTGGGGATGGAAGCTATATGTGTATAAATAGAGAAATTGAGAACAAAGGGTGTGCCCTTTGGGTACTTGGATTTTTCGCGTGCGAAAAAAGGAGGGAACTATGCACGTACGTACGTACGTGTGTGCGCGCGCGCGCCGCCGCTGGCGGCCGGGTCGGGTCGGGCCTGGGCCTGAGTCTGTCGTTGGGTTCGAACCTATTGGTCCTCATGGAAAGCTATATATAGCCCTCCATATTCTCAATTGAAATACACACAACTACAACACCAATCTTCTCTTCTCTCTCTCTAAATTCTGAACAGCAAATTAAGATTTGCGGATTGAATTAGGAAGTAGAGTTCTGAAGGGAAGTGGGAAATCAGTAACTCGGTTTCCGAAACGACTTCCAACGGAGATTCTGCAAAATTGTTCTGAAAGAGGAATCAGAAAATTCAACATATTTTTTATAAGAATTGTTGTCTGAATCTGATACTTCTGAAGAAAGATATTCTTCAACCTTCCTTCGTCCTCAACAGTGGGTGCTCCTCCAGAGAGTAAAGGCAATATTCGTTTGAAATTTGTCCTTGTACCGCTGCTTCAACAATCCTGTGAAGGTACTGGTTGACTACGGTTCGACCGTACGGTGATTTGGTAGTGCTATCCAAATACCGTGAAAGAGTGTTGTATCTTGGGGCGACCAGCGTCCATTATCCCGTTAGCACCAGTGCGGGGGACGTAATTGTCTTAAGGAGATTCGCTTTAAGCGTACCTCACTCTAAATACTGTAAAGTGGATTAAGTCCTTTATACAGGGGATATAGTTTACAGTATATTGAGACTGACTTAGATTCAGTCTAATTGGTGCTTTAACCAAGGAAGGAAATTGAAAGGTGGTTCTTAAATTAAGGAACGTTCTATTGAACGGAAAACCTCCCACCTAATATTTGCCGACCTGGCCAATTAGATTGTTGATATCTCAGTAATCTTGATTAGTTGTCAGATTGATTCTTGTTAAGCAGAATATCCAATAATCTTAAGACAATTAGTGTTTCTTACTTCTGTTCTGCTTGAACTTGCAGAAAATGTCTGAGACAAATCAAGATAGCTCCAGCAAGGCAACAAACATACCGCTCCAAGGTTTGATGCCTACTCCACTTTCTAACCCGAAGCCGGAGAAGCCAGGAAAGTTTAACGGCACAGAATTCAAGAGGTGGCAACAGAAGATGCTCTTCTACTTGACCACTCTTCATCTGGCCAAATTCCTACAGGAAGATCCACCAGAACCCGGAACTGATCGGGAATCAGTCCTTGCAGTCGATGCATGGACACAAGGTGACTTCCTTTGCCGAAATTATGTTCTTAATGGACTGGATGACTCTCTTTATAATGTCTACAGTCCTATCACTACGGCAAAGAAGTTATGGGCCAGTCTTGACAAGAAGTACAAGACTGAAGATGCTGGTACCAAGAAGTTCGTCGTTGGACGATTTCTGGAGTACAAAATGGTGGATAGTAAGACTGTCATCAGTCAGGTGTAAGAGTTCCAACTTATCTTGCACGAAATAAAGGCCGAAGGTATGATTCTTCCTAAAACTTTTCAGGTTGCAACAATCGTGGAGAAGCTCCCACCTGCGTGGAGAGACTTCAAGAATTACCTGAAGCATAAGCGAAAGGAGCTAAAGTTGGAGGATCTCATTGTGAGGCTTCGTATAGAGGAGGACAACCACAAGTCCGAGAAAAGGAGCAGCAAGAACTCCTACGAAGCAAAAGCAAATGTGATCGAGGACTCAAAGGGGAAAGCGTCTTCTTTCAAAAGCTTGAAGAGGAAGAAGCCTTCCCAGGGGTACAAAGGCAAGGCTCAAGATGGCAGAAACATGCGCTTCAAAGGGACCTGTTACATCTGCAACAAAGAAGGTCACAAAGCAATGAATATCACAGCCGTCTTAAGAAGAACAAGAAGAGCCAACCACAGGCGAACATGACCAACCATGAATCTCCAAGCCTTTCTGCTGCGGTGTCAGAAGTAAACCTGACAACCAACAATAAGGATTGGTGGGTAGACACTGGAGCTACCCGACACATCTGCTCGGAGAAATTGTTATTCTCAGAATATCAAAGGCTAGAGCAAGATGAGCAATTGTTCATGGGTAATTCAGCTTCCTCAAAGATTGAAGGAAGGGCAAAGTCATCCTGAAGTGGACATCGGGGAAAGAGCTTACTCTTAACGATGTCCTTCATGTTCCAGACATCCGCAAAATTTGATCTCCGGATCAATACTTAGTAAGAAAGGATTTAGAATTGTATTTGAACCGATAAATTTGTACTTACTAAGGGAGGGATGTATGTGGGAAAGGGCTATCTTGTTGATAGACTTTTTAAAGCCAATGTTGCAGTGGTTGATAAAAGTCTGTGTATTTGTACCCAAAGCTAATAAATAAAGGAAATTCTTCTGTTTATTTGCTTGAGTCTCCTAATTTGTGGCATGCTAGATTAGGACATGAAATTACAAGTCTTTGAAAAACTTGTCTAATCTGGGATATATTCCTAAACTCAACTTGGAAGAAATTCGCAAGTGTGAGATTTGTGTTGAGGCCAAGTTGGCTAAAAATTCATTTCACTCAATAGATCGAAATACAGAACCTTTAGGGTTAATTCATAGCGATCTATGTGACTTGAAGTTTATGCCAACTAGAGGCGGTAAAAAGTATTTCATTACTTTTATCGATGACTGTACAAGATACTGTTATGTGTATCTTTTAAATAGTAAGGATGAGGCAATAAATATGTTTACAACATATAAAGCCGAAGTTGAGAATCAACTCAACAAGAAAATCAAGATTCTAAAATCCGATAGAGGCGGAGAATATGAATCAAATGATTTTAGTGAGTTATGTGCTAGTTTTGGTATAATACATCAAACTACAGCACCATACACTCCTCAGCAGAATGGAATTGCTGAACGGAAGAACAGAACTTTGAAGGAGATGGTTAATTCCATGCTCGTAAGTTCTGGAGCTCCGCAGAACTTGTGAGGGGAAGCTCTATTAACTGCAAATCATATTCTAAATAGAGTACCCCACAAGAAACTTGGTCTAATACCATTCGAGTTATGGCATGGAAGGACACCTTCCTACCATTACCTCAAAATGTGGGGGTGCCTAGCAAAGTTGCTAGCACCATTACCTAAAAAGACTAAGTTGGAGCAAAAACTATGGACTGCGTATTCATAGGCTATGCCTTGAATAGTAGTGCCTACAGATTTCTGGTTCATAAATCAGAAATACCAGATATTCATGTAAACATGATTATCGAATCTCGAGATGCTGTGTTCTTTGAAGATATCTTTCCGTACAACGGGAAGCAGATAAGACTTCTGGGAAAAGAACACACGAGATGGCGTTCAGGGACGAAAGCCCCGAGGAACCAATTGTTAATGCGGAAACTGAGTCAAGAAGAAGTCAGAGATCTAGAATCTCAAAATCTTTTGGTTCAGATTTCATAGCATACGCTATTGAGAGCGAGCCTCAAACATTTAAAGAGGCTATGTCAACCCCAGAAGAACAAATGTGGAGAAGCTATAATAGCAAAATAGAATCCATACTAAGTAATCATACTTGGGAATTGGTAAACTTGCCTCCTGGCAGTAAACCAATTGGGTGAAAGTGGATTTTCAAACGAAAATTAAAACCCGATGGATCTATCGATAAGTACAAGGCTAGATTAGTAGCCAAGGGTTATCGGCAAAAAGAAGGACTTGACTACTTCGATACTTATTCACCAGTAACAAGAATAACGTCCATTCGGATGTTAATTGCAATTGCAGTATTGCACAACTTAGATATCCATCAAATGGATGTCAAGACTGCATTCTTAAATGGTGAATTAAGTGAAGAGATATATATGGAGCAACCAGAAGGATTTAAGTCCAGGGCCAAGAACACAAGGTGTGTAAATTGGTAAAATCCTTATATGGTTTAAGCAGGCTCCAAAACAATGGCATGAGAAATTTGATAGTGTCATGATTAAAGATGGATTCACTATCAATGAATGCGATAAGTGTGTTTACACGAAAATAGTTGGAGATGCATGTGTCATTGTCTGTCTTTATGTAGACGACATGTTGATACTTGGGACTAATATTGAGATATTAAGTCCACTAAAAGAATGTTATCCAACAGTTTTGATATGAAGGATCTGCGAGTTACTGATGTAATTTTAGGAATAAAATTACTAGAATACCAGATGGAATCAGTCTATCTCAATCTCACTATGTGGATAAGATGATAGAAAGATTCAAGGATCATGGGATAAAAGAGAATACAAATCCTTTTCTCCCACATGTCCACCTTCATAAGAATACAGGAACTGGGATACGCCAGTTGGAGTATTCTCAGATTATCGGAAGTCTAATGTATTTGATGAATTGCACTAGACCCGATATTGCTTACGCTGTAAGCAAGTTGAGTAGATACACTAGCAATCCTAGTGATCTACATTGGACCGCTCTACTACGAGTATTGGGTTATGTATCAATACCAAGAAATATGCCTTGAGATATGGACAGTATCCACCTGTACTGGAAGGATACAGTGATGCTAATTGGATTGCAGATTCTGAGGAATCAAAATAAACTAGAGGATATGTATTTACTCTAGCAGGAGCAGCGGTATCATGGAAATCTTCTAAGCAAACATGTATTGCCCGTTCCACTATGGAATCGGAATTCATAGCCTTAGATAAGGCTGGAGAAGAAGCAGAATGGCTTCGACAATTCTTAGAAGATATACCATTGTGGCAAAAGCCAGTGCCCGCTATATGTATACACTGCAATAATCAAGCAGCTATATCTAGGGCACAAAATGTTATACAACGGTACGTCTAGACATATTCGTCGTAGACATAATACCGTGAAGCAGTTGCTCTCAAATGGAATTATCTCTATTGACTTTGTATCGTCAAAGGATAATTTAGCGGATCCGCTTACTAAAGGTTTTAAGTGGAGAGCGTATAAACTGCGCATCGAGGGGAATGGGTTTAAAAGCCTAACCTTACCAAGTCAGCTTAATGGAAACCTCACTTAGCGACTGGAGATCCCACGGACTAAGTTCAAGAGGAAAAACTAGTTATGATTGACTCAACAAGTAAGCACTTGGGAGTTTGACTCCAATCCATTCCTAAGATGCACATAAGTGCTTTTCTACAAGTGGATAAGGATAAGCTTAACGCTTTTAATGATGCCTATATCTTGTTACTAAACAAGTGGAGTAGAGTAGACTACTCTGTAGGGGGCCGGAAAGTTTGGTGGTCGGAGAAAGTGGTTTTAGCTGTAAAAGATTTCCTTGATTCAAGCGAAACGATTACAACCAAAAGAACTACTCTTCCCTCTTTTCCAGTTACAAGGGAGGGAGGATGTCTGAATCTTCCCTTTGTTTAAAGCTGGGTTCTTCGTGTGGCGATGGAGAGTGAATCTTGTTCTCCGTTGACCAGATGACCGTCCTAGACCGTCGGGGGTCTTCTCTTCGGTCGGTAGAAAGAGTAACTCAGCTCCGTCTACCAAAACTCTCAAAGAGGAGGTAGGCGAAGAGCGGCTAGTACTCAGTAAGCTCGCTGAAGAGTCGTGCTTCTCTCTTGATGATCCTCCTGCCTGGATTCGATCGATTTTGATGATGCCCTATCTCAAAGCTCTCTCTCTTCAAAACTCCGATCTTCTGCCAAGCTTCGATCCTCTCAAGCTTCTCTCCCCTCTTCATAGCAAACAAGGCTCTATTTATAGGGGTCTCAGGGGTGAAGGTGCCTCCTGAAAACGCTCCCGAATGAGGGGCCACTACCCGCTACATGCGCGGTGACTGGCCCCGCAATCAGGGCAGTTGCAACTGAGACGCGGGCGTTGGGCCAAACGCGCCTTGAAGTTTGAGACGCGGGCGTCGAGCCAAACGCGCCTTGAGACCGGGTTTCGGGCCTTCACGTCTGGATGCTGAGGCGAGGGCGTCGGGCCGATGCGCCTGGATGCTGAGGCGCGGGCGTCGGGCCGATGCGCCTTGATGCTGAGACGCGGGCTTCGGGCCGACGCGTCTTGATGCTGAGACGCGGGCTTCGGGCCGACGCGTCTGAACGTTGTGACGCGGGTGTAGAGCCGACGCGTCTTAATGCTGAGACGCGAGCATCGATTTCTCGCGTCTAGAGCTTGAGACTCTGCTTCCTTAATGGCTGGTCTGTTAGTCATTGTAATACCCCGTTTCCGTAATACGTACTAAGTTGCGTATTCTGATTTTCGATCGTATTTTCCGATTTACTTCCCGTATTTGACCAATTTCAATTTCAAATATCATTTCTAATATATTAGATTTTAGGTGAATTTCTGGAATTTTCTAGAATTAAAATGAATTTCTTCAAAACCGGTGTCGACCAGTATCGCTGATCGATTCCTGGAATTTAATTCCCAAACAGTTAGGAATTTCTAGAAAGTCCTTTAGGCATTATCTCTTAGAATCGTATTTTCTATCTACATTCTTTTTCTTAGAATTTTATGAATTTATGAAAATTCCAACGGAGTCGGTAGTTAACTGATTCCGGAATTTTAGTTTTAAAAACTATAAAGTATTTCTTCAAACGGATTTCACTATACGTCTTCATATATTATTATTGATTTTTGGTGAAACTTACGAGTCGTTCCGAGACACTTGAATTTCGGACGATTTCGGTATTTTCCGAAATGTTTTCCGCATTCTCGATTTAAACCCGGGAATCAGTGTTTTCAATATTTTCATTTTTCAAAATTAAGAAATATCTTTTCTTTTACAAATTCTTTTCCTTTTTCTTTTTCCTTTTTCTTTCCTTCCTTCCTTCCCCAACTTCCCAAAATCTTCTCCTCCAAAATATCTAAAAATCCCACCCACTTCCTCATTAATGCCTTCATTAACTCTTCATCTCCATGGCCGGCCACCATTGGCCAAGGGAGACAACCCCATCCTCCCCTATTTGCACAAAACCCCTCTCCAATTCTTTAATTTCAACCCCTTTACAAAAATCAAATCCTATATAAACTTTCCTTTACAATTCTTTTCTCTTTTTTCACTTCTCCATCTCAATCCCTAACTCCCAACCACCTCAAAGCCTTCACCATCTTCTTCTCAACGACCACACTCTTGGTTTTGGATCGCATCTCACTTCGTCGGAGGTATCGCCAAAGACCTAGTTGGTGACATCGTCGGCAAACGATCCTTCAAGACTCGTAGAACCTTCAAATAACCTTTCTTGTGAGTATTTTTACTCACCAAGACTAGATCACTTCTTTGTGTACATGTGAAGATCATTCATATACACTTGTGTCATAAAAAATCCCATTTTTAGGCCAACAAACAACCATCTGAAATTCTGTTCTGTTTTCTGTTTTCTCCAGGATTAGTCGACTTGACCTAGAGACTAGTCGACTAACCCACTTTAGTTGAAACGTAGCTTTTCTGATTTTCACAGTTTTAGTCGACTAACCCATTTTTACCAGTCGACTAGACCCCCCTAGTCGACTACATTTTGACCCCTAGTCGACTAATTTTCCTTGAACCAAAAAATTGCCAACTCTCGGCTCTAGTCGACTTATCCCAAATTATTAGTCGACCAGAGACCTCTAGTCGACTATACATAGTACCCTAGTCGACTAACATGTCCCGGAAATTAATCCCACTTTTATATCACAGATTTAGTCGACTTGCATACCCGTTAGTCGACTTATAGTTCACCAAGTCGACTACCCTTCCAACCCAAGTCGACTACCAAACTCTCTGGAAAACCACTTTAGTCGACTCCTGCGGACTATTAGTCGACTGAAGACCCTTATTAGTCGACTAATCTCCCACCTAGTCGACTAATTCTGACTATTTAACTTAGTTGTTTCCTTTTCTGATTTTGGACTTTAACCTCTATACACATGTGATACATTGTTCATGTTTATGCTACATTACTGATCTTACATGACATGATACTTGATGAATCTTATCTCATATTACTTCATGACTTGTTATTATATATTCCCGTTTCATGACTTGTTAATAAATGGATATCCCCACTTATCATGCCATCACTTGAACCAAGCATGATATTCTTGACTTTTGTATAAAATGGACCAACTTATATTGGGTCGGGGGAAAACATGCGGATATCGATATGTGTTCGTGTTTACAGTGGCTTTTAGGAGTGTTGTGCAACCCATGTTCCGGTCTGACCTGTGGGCCTCCAGGGGACCGAGGGAGTGCTTGCTCCCTTTATTTCTGGTACCATCATGAAAAGGGCATACATAAGTCCCTCCTGAATAGCCTAGCGGCTGGCTTCCGTCACCAAGCAACGGAACAATCCTGGACCGTTATCCCGGGCATGTACGGGGTCCACTGTAAACATAGTTCGTCGATACAACCGCTGATTTCCAATAACCCCTTGCTTTATTGGGATATGGACCTATGTGCTCTGGGACGCTGGGTCACATAGTTAGATATCACAGTAAGACAAGTAATAATAATAAAAGTTAATCGTAGATCTATTATACGACTTTATCTATTCATGCTTTTCATATCTGTTAGTTGATATACTTGTATAGTCCCATCTTACTTGTACTCGTCCCTTAGCCACTTGGCTGCAGCTATCTATTGTTTATATGTCTTGATTCCTTGGATTTGCATATTCAGATTCCGAGACCTGGAACGAAGTGGATCCTTCCACGGAAGATCAGGCATACTTCAGTGAGCAGGCTGACCAGCTCTAGTTCCCTCGTGCCGTACTCCTCTTTTGGCTCACGAGTCTCCATCTCTTACGTGAGCACCTTGTGTATATCTTTGTATATATTCTTTTGGACTTGGTTGTGAAAACAAAACACTTGTAAAGTGTAACAGTTATCATAACTTGTATAACTTTGTATTTGTACTTCTATAGTTGGCATATGACTGTATACACCACGCTTTGTGTTGTACTCTGTTTCCTTATTGTACTTTTATGCTTAGCGTATATACGTGGGGGCTTCTTCTGACCTACGTGTATACGTCGCAGTGACGTCCCCGTATCCGTGGAATCGGGGCGTTACAGGTTGGTATCAGAGCCTAGGCTCTCAAACCTAAAGTACAATCAAGTGGCAAATTCTAGTAATTTGCTTATGCCAACTACAATGTACAAAGTTATTAGTCCTTCTTGATTCCGTCCTTGATTCATTCCTTCGTATCCTAAACTCCTTTCCATTGTTTCCAATTCCAGTTATCATTCGGAATGGAGAGACGATCGGGTCGTAACAATATCGGGCAAGTCCCGAATGGACCCGTAGGAGGAGAGAATGCTGACATCCTTAAGGTCATTCAGACCATGCTGGGGAACACCAGCAACAGCAGATGGAAAATCAGCAGCAGCAGACCGAGCTCCTTAGACAAGAGTTAGCAGCCCCGAAGGAACAGAAGCCCGGGAATGTATCGGACTTCAGAAGACTACAGCCTGCTATATTCACGGGGAGCGAGAAACCATTGGAGGCGGAGCAATGGTTGACGGACACGACAGACCTACTGAATGCAGCCCGTGTCCCGAAGGAGAGCCAAGTTGAAGTAGCTAAGATTCAGTTAAAGGATATTGCGAGAACTTGGTGGCTCGCAGAGGAGGCTAGACTGGAGAAGCCCGTTACTTGGGACGCCTTCTCCAAGAGTTTTTACAGCCGCTTCTTCCCTGCTACGGCACAGAAAGATATGGAGGAGCAATTCATCAGGCTCCAGCAGTGGAACAAGTCCGTGGACGAGTATGCCGCGGAGTTTCTTCGACTGAGCCGCTTCGCGCCGTATATGGTGACAGACGAGGAGAAGCGAGCGAGCAGGTTTCAGCAGGGTCTACAGATGAAGATTCAGATGTATCTGATGCCCCAGCAGCTGAAGACCTATGCAGAGGTTCTCACCATCGCTCGGGAGGTGGAGCGTGGATTTGAGAAGGAGCAAGGGGATCAGATGAGGCAGCAGGTCATGAAGCGGCCATTTGTACCTATGGGAAGAGGGGGCCCGTTCAGAGCAGCGAAGATCCAGATGAGGCAACCTTTCAGGCCAGCTCCTTACCAGACGGCCCAACCTATTGCCTTCTGCAACTACTGTCAGAAACCAGGGCACACTCGACCAAATTGCCGGAGGGCAAATGGGCTGTGCTTGGTGTGTGGATCCAGAGACCATTCCATAGAGGCTTGTCCACATAGAAGAGTGGGGATAACCGTCAAGCAGTGCCAGCACTTCCAGGACCGAGTGGACAGCGGGCAGTACCAGGGCATCTTGAGCAGAGGAACCAGGGGCCAGTGATGAGGAGAGCTCTTCCACTTCCTCCACAGCATGTCATTCGCCCAGTCCAAAGAGGAGGCAGGACTGCAGCAGGGCGTGGCAGAGGTCAGGCTTATACTCTGACAGCAGAAGAGGCAGAGGCTTCAGAGGAAGTGATTACAGGTAACATCAGAGTTCATTCAATACCTGTTCTCGCTCTCTTCGATTCAGGTGCTTCTCACTGTTACATCTCAGATAAATTTGTGGCTTTACATTCAATACCTGTTAAGGTTTTAGACCACAAATGGGAGATAAGTACAGGGAATGGGATAGTCATATCATCTAGAGTGTGTGCTGATTGTCCAGTAGAACTGTGTGATAAGGTCTTAGCCATAGATATGCTCGTACTAGACACCAAAGGGTACGACGTAATCTTAGGCATGACCTGGCTCAGTCAGTACTATGCTGTGATTGACTGTAGGAGAGGAAGATTAATTTCAGAATTCCCCTTCAACCTGAATTCCAGTTTAGTGGAGAAGTGAAGTCCACTAGGGGAAAGTCTCAGATTACTTCTTCGGAGGTTCAGAAGCAGAAGGTGCCGGTGTGGGATGAATTCCCGGAGGTGTTTGCTGAGATCGCAGGACTGCCACCTGTCAGGATGATTGAGTTCTCCATTGATACAGTTCCAGGAGCAGCTCCGATATCTAAGGCTCCGTACAGGATGGCACCGATGGAGTTAGAGATTCTGAAGAAGCAGCTGCAGGAGTACTCAGACAAGGGATTGATTAGGCCAAGCACTTCACCATGGGGAGCTCCAGTACTGTTGGCCAACAAGAAGGATGGTAGTAAGAGACTTTGTATTGATTACAGGGAATTGAACAAGGTCACCATCAAGAACAGGTATCCCCTTCCCAGGATTGATGATCTATTTGATCAGCTTAATGGAGCCCGTGTGTTCTCCAAATTGGATTTACAGTCGGGTTACCACCAGCTGAGGGTGAAGAAGGAGGACATACCGAAGACGGCATTCAGGACCCGATATGGCCACTATGAGTTTCTTGTTATGCCTTTCGGAGTCACTAATGCCCCTGCAGTGTTTATGGACTTGATGAACCGAGTGTTCTCGCCCTTCTTGGATCAGTTTGTTGTTGTTTTCATCGACGACATCTTGATCTATTCAAAGAACAATAGGGAGCATGCTGAACACTTGAGGATTGTGTTGCAGACACTTCAGCAGGAGCAGCTTCATGCCAAGAGAAGTAAGTGTGAATTCTGGCTGGACAGTATAGCATTTCTTGGACATATGGTGTCAGCAGAAGGTATCTCAGTTGATCCGAGCAAAGTCCAGGCAGTAAAGGATTGGCCAGTGCCGAGGACGGTGACGGAGATAAGAGTTTTCTTGGACTAGCTGGATATTACAGACGTTTCGTCCAGGATTTCTCTCGGATTGCAGCTCCGTTAACCCAGCTCACCCGGAAAGGAGTAAAGTACATATGGACAGAGGAGTGTGAAGCAGCCTTCGAGCAGTTGAAGCAGAAGCTCATTTCAGCTCCTATCTTGAGAACTCCCTCAGGGAGAGGAGGGATGGTCATCTTTAGTGATGCATCAGGTAAAGGCCTGGGGTGTGTGCTTATGCAACATGATCATGTGATAGCATATGCATCTAGGCAATTGAAGCCTCATGAGAGGAATTACCCAACTCATGACTTGGAGTTGGCGGCAGTGATCTTTGCCTTGAAGATTTGGAGGCACTATCTTCTGGGAGATAAAGTGCTGATATATACAGATCACAAGAGCCTCAAGTATATCTTTTCACAGAAAGAGTTGAACATGAGGCAGAGGCGGTGGTTGGAACTGATGGCAGACTATGACATTGACTTGCAATATCATCCAGGCAAGGTCAATACAGTTCCAGATGCCCTGAGCAGGATGCCAGAGAACAGGGTGCTTGTTCAGTTCACTCAGCAGAAGGAGTTGATTCAGGACTTTATCAGATTGGACTTGATGGTGGTTCGAGGAGCTGAAAAGACAGGACAGCTTATGACTTTACAGATCCAGTCCTCATTGATAGATGAGATTAAGGAAGCTCAGAAGGAGGACCCCAGGCTACAGACATTCCGAGTTCAGGTGGAGGCTGGATTGAGGACGGATATTTGTATTCGTCCGGATGGTGCATTGTACTTTGGAGGTAGACTTTGTGTTCCCCAGGGAGGAGTTAGACAGAAGATTTTGGAGGAAGCACACAGTTCAGCATATTCTATACATCCAGGGGGAAACAAGATGTACCAGGATTTGAAGAAGCAATTTTGGTGGAATGCCATGAAGAGAGAGATAGCTCAGTTTGTGACTAAGTGCTTGGTGTGCCAGCAGATAAAGATTGAGCATCAGAGATCAGCTGGACTTCTTCATCCTTTGCCTATACCCGAATGGAAGTGGGAGCACATCACTATGGACTTTGTCACGGCATTACCTCGTAGTCCCAAAGGTAATAATGCTGTGTGGGTTATCATTGATCGTCTCACCAAGTCAGCTCATTTCATACCATTCAGGGTGGGTCAGACTACAGAAGTTCTGGCAGATAAGTATGTGAAGGAGATAGTTCGTCTGCATGGAGTTCCAGTCAGTATTGTATCCGATAGAGATACCAGATTCAGATCTCATTTCTGGGAGAGTCTCCAAGAGAGTCTGGGAACTCGTCTGAAGTTCAGTACAGCCTATCATCCTCAGACAGACGGACAATCTGAGAGGGCCATCCAGATCCTCGAGGACATGCTTAGAGCCTGCATGATTGAGTTCAGGGGTTCATGGGAAGATCATCTTCACTTGGCTGAGTTTTCTTATAACAACAGTTATCAGGCAAGTATTAAGATGGCACCTTTTGAGGCACTGTATGGGAGGAAATGCAGGTCACCGATTTGTTGGGATGAAGTCGGTGAGAGGAGTCTATTGGGGCCAGAGATTCTGATCCAGACCACAGAGAAAGTTAGAGTTATCAGAGATCATCTCAAGGCAGCTCAGAGTCGGCAGAAGAGCTGGGCAGATTTGCAGAGGAGGCCATTGGAATTCGGAGTTGGAGATCATGTGTTCTTGAAGATTTCACCTACCAAGGGAGTAATCCGGTTCGGCACTCGTGGGAAACTAAGTCCGAGATATATCGGCCCATTCGAGATATTGGATCGAGTGGGAGATGTGTCTTATCGATTGGCGTTGCCGCCATCGTTGGACGGAGTTCATAATGTTTTCCACGTGTCTCAGTTGAGGAGGTATGTAAAGGATGATAGCCATATTTTGGATCATTCGAGCTGGAGTTACAACCGGATTTATCATATCAGGAGCAGCCGATGGCCATATTGGATAGAAGTGTGAAGACACTGAAGAACAAAGCCATACCTTTAGTGTTGGTGTCTTGGAACCGCCATGTGCCAGGAGAGGCCACATGGGAACGAGAGGACGTCATCCGAGAGCGTTATCCTCAACTCTTCTCATCTTGATTGGTTAGACTCTTTCCTTTTACTCTTTTCTATTTGTTATCTCTCATCCTAGCCTTATCTATCTGTTACCATTCCTGTTACCCTTCACTTTATGAAATTTCGAGGACGAAATTTTTGTAAGGTGGGTAGATTGTAATACCCCGTTTCCGTAATACGTACTAAGTTGCGTATTCTGATTTTCGATCGTATTTTCCGATTTACTTCCCGTATTTGACCAATTTCAATTTCAAATATCATTTTCTAATATATTAGATTTTAGGTGAATTTCTGGAATTTTCTAGAATTAAAATGAATTTCTTCAAAACCGGTGTCGACCAGTATCGCTGATCGATTCCTGGAATTTTAATTCCCAAACAGTTAGGAATTTCTAGAAAGTCCTTTAGGCATTATCTCTTAGAATCGTATTTTCTATCTACATTCTTTTTCTTAGAATTTTATGAATTTATGAAAATTCCAACGGAGTCGGTAGTTAACTGATTCCGGGAATTTTAGTTTTAAAACTATAAAGTATTTCTTCAAACGGATTTCACTATACGTCTTCATATATTATTATTGATTTTTGGTGAAACTTACGAGTCGTTCCGAGACACTTGAATTTCGGACGATTTCGGTATTTTCCGAAATGTTTTCCGCATTCTCGATTTAAACCCGGGAATCAGTGTTTTCAATATTTTCATTTTTCAAAATTAAGAAAATATCTTTTCTTTTACAAATTCTTTTCCTTTTTCTTTTTCCTTTTTCTTTCCTTCCTTCCTTCCACCAACTTCCCAAAATATCTTCTCCTCCAAATATCTAAAAATCCACCCACTTCCTCATTAATGCCTTCATTAACTCTTCATCTCCATGGCCGGCCACCATTGGCCAAGGGAGACAACCCCATCCTCCCCTATTTGCACAAAACCCCTCTCCAATTCTTTAATTTCAACCCCTTTACAAAATCAAATCCTATATAAACTTTCCTTTACAATTCTTTTCTCTTTTTTCACTTCTCCATCTCAATCCCTAACTCCCAACCACCTCAAAGCCTTCACCATCTTCTTCTCAAGCGACCACACTCTTGGTTTTGGATCGCATCTCACTTCGTCGGAGGTATCGCCAAAGACCTAGTTGGTGACATCGTCGGCAAACGATCCTTCAAGACTCGTAGAACCTTCAAATAACCTTTCCTTGTGAGTATTTTTACTCACCAAGACTAGATCACTTCTTTGTGTACATGTGAAGATCATTCATATACACTTGTGTCATAAAAAATCCCATTTTTAGGCCAACAAACAACCATCTGAAATTCTGTTCTGTTTTCTGTTTTCTCCAGGATTAGTCGACTTGACCTAGAGACTAGTCAACTAACCCACTTTAGTTGAAACGTAGCTTTTCTGATTTTCACAGTTTTAGTCGACTAACCCATTTTTACCAGTCGACTAGACCCCCCTAGTCGACTACATTTTGACCCCTAGTCGACTAATTTTCCTTGAACCAAAAATTGCCAACTCTCGGCTCTAGTCGACTTATCCCAAATTATTAGTCGACCAGAGACCTCTAGTCGACTATACATAGTACCCTAGTCGACTAACATGTCCCGGAAATTAATCCCAACTTTTATATCACAGATTTAGTCGACTTGCATACCCGTTAGTCGACTTATAGTTCACCAAGTCGACTACCCTTCCAACCCAAGTCGACTACCAAACTCTCTGGAAAACCACTTTAGTCGACTCCTGCGGACTATTAGTCGACTGAAGACCCTTATTAGTCGACTAATCTCCCACCTAGTCGACTAATTCTGACTATTTAACTTAGTTGTTTCCTTTTCTGATTTTGGACTTTAACCTCTATACACATGTGATACATTGTTCATGTTTATGCTACATTACTGATCTTACATGACATGATACTTGATGAATCTTATCTCATATTACTTCATGACTTGTTATTATATATTCCCGTTTCATGACTTGTTAATAATGGATATCCCCACTTATCATGCCATCACTTGAACCAAGCATGATATTCTTGACTTTTGTATAAAATGGACCAACTTATATTGGGTCGGGGGAAAACATGCGGATATCGATATGTGTTTCGTGTTTACAGTGGCTTTTAGGAGTGTTGTGCAACCCATGTTCCGGTCTGACCTGTGGGCCTCCAGGGGACCGAGGGGAGTGCTTGCTCCCTTTATTTCTGGTACCATCATGAAAAGGGCATACATAAGTCCCTCCTGAATAGCCTAGCGGCTGGCTTCCGTCACCAAGCAACGGAACAATCCTGGACCGTTATCCCGGGCATGTACGGGGTCCACTGTAAACATAGTTCGTCGATACAACCGCTGATTTCCAATAACCCCTTGCTTTATTGGGATATGGACCTATGTGCTCTGGGACGCTGGGTCACATAGTTAGATATCACAGTAAGACAAGTAATAATAATAAAATGTTAATCGTAGATCTATTATACGACTTTATCTATTCATGCTTTTCATATCTGTTAGTTGATATACTTGTATAGTCCCATCTTATTTGTACTCGTCCCTTAGCCACTTGGCTGCAGCTATCTATTGTTTATATGTCTTGATTCCTTGGATTTGCATATTCAGATTCCGAGACCTGGAACGAAGTGGATCCTTCCACGGAAGATCAGGCATACTTCAGTGAGCAGGCTGACCAGCTCTAGTTCCCTCGTGCCGTACTCCTCTTTTTGGCTCACGAGTCTCCATCTCTTACGTGAGCACCTTGTGTATATCTTTGTATATATTCTTTTGGACTTGGTTGTGAAAACAAAACACTTGTAAAGTGTAACAGTTATCATAACTTGTATAACTTTGTATTTGTACTTCTATAGTTGGCATATGACTGTATACACCACGCTTTGTGTTGTACTCTGTTTCCTTATTGTACTTTTATGCTTAGCGTATATACGTGGGGGCTTCTTCTGACCTACGTGTATACGTCGCAGTGACGTCCCCGTATCCGTGGAATCGGGGCGTTACAGTCATTTTTAGACAGCCTACAGAACCCCCTCCAAAGTTTCTGATATTCCGCAGTTGAATGGGACGGATTTCGGAATACTTTGGATCTTTAGCCGTGTTCGCGTTTTATGACTGGACTGTTGATGCTTCGGGTTTGATCTTATCTGGAATTGGTCTTCGTGAGTGTACTGTTGAACTCTTTGAAGCCGTCAGAGTTGATCATGTTGAGTGTCTAGATACACAGTCTAGACCTCCCCGATTGCTTTTAGTCTGTCACGGGTGCGCTTTTGGCCGGAGTGGTTGGTTGTCTGTTTGCGTCAGTGTACTGTTGAACCGACTTTGCAGAAGCAGGAGACTGGACGCAGGTTCCTTTTTTAAAGACGCGACTTCTTAGCGAGACGCGATGTTTGGCCTGTTTGAGGGGACGCGGGCTTTGGAGAGACGCATCTCTTGAAATGCAAACGCGATTTTCTGGGTGCATTTATGATGATGCTGACGGGGCATGTCCACCGAAGAGCCGCGTACTTTGGGACGCGCACCTGTGCCATGTCATGATTACGCCGCCAGCTGGCCTGGGGAAACGGCGAGATTTCGCCTTTTGGCGCGCGGATCCCCTGGTTCATTAAATGAACTGCTCCACGTGTCAACTTCTGACTTGTGGCGGGTCGCGACGCATGATCTTCCCTGTTCAAACAATGATTTGGCTCCACGCGTCAGGCAGCGATTCGCTGCAGCGTTTATTGGGCCAAACGCTGCGTATCTTCGCGAATCTCTGTGCCTATAAAAGGCAACAGTTAGAGAGATGTATCTTCTTCTCCGAACGAACGCATTCTCTGAGAAAAAGAACTTCCTTCTCTGTTCAACTATTCATCTCCTCGCTCGGATTTCTTGATCTTCAATGGCTCCCAACGAAACCGACTGCATCGACCTCAAGGGCAACCGTCGCCGAGGCTGAGAGAGATGCTTCCTCTGCGCAGGAGGGTGTTTTCTGAGGTAAAAATGCACCTTTGGTGTGGTTTCCGCCATTAAAACATGTTCATAGAACCCTAAGAACCTTTAACACAAGATCGTGTTTGATTCTCGGACGCTGTCCTTGAGATGATAACCGGGGCGCGGGCCTGATGATCCGACGCTGGTGAACTCTGCACTCTGGGTCCTTCACTTAGAATATTTCTAATTGTGAAGGTCTCTGGACGCGATTTGTAGAACGCGGATTTGATCCATGCGTTCTGTGCCGCGTTTTGTGCCATCAGGCGCTGGCGTCCGAGTCCAAGCACTTTGAAATTTCACAAGTCTTGGTTTGCAGAACGCGGATTTGATCCTTGTGTTTCTGTGTCTTCAACCGCCGATTTTGTAGAATCTGGCGTTTGAGTCCAAGTACTTCGAATTTTCATAAGCAGCTTTGCAGGTCTGACGCGGATTCGAAAAATTCCTGCGTCCAGTATCTCTTCTGCGTTTTGGTGCAAGTTCGCAGGTCTGGACGCGGATGATAACTCCTGCGTCCAATGTCTCGGCTGCGTTTTGAATTATGAACACTTAGCGTCTTTCCCTTATTTTGGCAAAGTATCTGACCAAGTGTCTTTTTCTTTTGCAGTGCCGCATGTTTCAGGTTCACTTGCCAAGATGCACCATTTCGGCCGCGTGGGTGGTGCCGACCGGGGCTTGACCTTTGTGCAAAGAATGAGTGTCCCCGTGACTGCTGACCAGTTGCTGGATCGCAGGCTCTCTAATGTTAACAGGAGAACCTTCCGGGCACTTATGACCGATGCCGCGCTCAAAACGGATGACGGTGTCAGGTTGGAGAAGCCTGCCTTCTTCTTTGGGGATCATATTTATGATGATGGCCGTCGTGTGTCTGAGGGGACCTATAAATGGCTCCGTGAGATAAAGGGCGGAAGATTCTTTCTTCCAGACATGGAGAGGATGTTCCCGATGTCCTACTTTCAACACATGTCTGTTCCCCGAAGATGGAATGGGACATTTCCCAGTATATCCCTGAGATCGCCCTTGGTGACTTTGGCCTCCAAAAGGTAGACCGCCATGATAGTCATGACGGGTCAGTTGTCGACTGTTCCCTGCATCGTCCAAGCCTGAAATCCCAATTGGAGAGATCCCGGAGCTTGCTACCACCTTCCTCAATTCCTTCATAGAAGCAGGGGGTGACTATCCTGTCGACTTCCGTGCGTATGGATGGGTCCATTCTCCAGAGAATTACTGGTGGGGTAGGATGGTGGGTTTTGTCCTTACCAATCTTGAGGGGCCGCTGAAGCGTGTGGGGCTGTACCCAGCAGTCAGGGCCGTGCAGTGGGGCGTCCCGATGAGTTCCCATAACTTCTTTGGGATTCTGGAGCGCTACAATCCTCGGACGGGGACATTCTTTACTCCGGTTGGAGAGATGGGCCTTGCCCTACACGAATTGTATGAGGTCTCCGGGTTGTCGTCAGGGGATATTCCTTACGAGGAATTTGTCCCAACCACCAGGGCTGCGCCTTTTGGAAAAAGAATCTCCTCAAGTGTATGAGACCTACTGGGAGGTGATGTGCCATTTCTACATCTGCGGTCAGACAACTGCCTGGAGGTCAGGAGGCGTCAAGCAACTATCCTGGGCTGATTATTTGTTTAATAATGTCAGCAATAAAGATCTCCCAGTAATCCGACTAGCTCCTATTTGGTGGGGAAGTTGAAGACAGGATCGACGCAGCTTCTGACAAGTTCTACACCACGGAGTCGAACGAGGACGGCTTCGACCCTGACTTGGTCTTTGAGAGCTTTCACCATCAAGCCCGGACCCCTATTTCTGATCAGGCGCTGTTGGCGGGCTTCCTGATGTTGTGGCTGAAGAGGTGTGTGGTGCCCACGCTACCACATGAAGTTATTGTGGCAGATGTGGTTACCCGGCGGTACTCTTGGCTCATGGCCACCCCATAGCCCTTCTTCCCGCCGTGGTGGCTGGTATTCAAAGCGGGCTGCGGGTGTTGACCAAGAGCTTCTGCGGACCCCCAAAGACTGCTAATTCTCGTGGGGAGCCGTATACCGACTCAGAGGGGAACCCGACGGTGAAGCACCCCAACCCGCGAATTGAGCTGCCTTACACGTACCTCATGGCTTGGTACGTGATGCATTGCCCGTCTCTAATGACGGCAGCGCGTGGGAGCGTGGATCATATCCCATTTGTGCAGCGGCTGGAACGTTCAGAGTGGCATGACACCTACCTGTATTACATTAGGAAGCGTCTTTCCTGTGCCGCTAATTACCAGCTCAACCGCTGCTTTCCAGAGGTTCAAGGTGCAGCCCCCGGGGAGTTGTTCACGGATGTCGCTGGGCGGGATGACTTCTCACAATTGCCTGCTGGAGCCTTCTGGTGGTTGATCAATATACGACCAGGATATGTGCTGTTTCGCCAAGGAACTTCCTGCACTATCGAGCCGTATATGCCAAGTCGTTTTGCCCGACAATTTGGCTATGATCAGCTTTACGTCGGGAATCCCAATGCTCAACTTGCCTTTGACGGGAATCTGTTCGAAGGCGCTCGGGCTTGGTATTACAGTGTGGCTGGAGGGACGGGAGCAACGTTCCATCTACCCGACGAGGCGCCTAAGTGCCGTATGAGCTTCAGCTTCTGTATTTGGTACTCCCAAGCCGGCCAGACGCCAGATCTTATTCCGGAGTCTTCATGTCTTAGAGTATCAATGCCAGTCTCGAGGAGAGGTCTGAATCCAGTAAACGTACTAAACTCCTCGACCAGTACCTGAAAGCTCAGAGGGAGGTCGAGAAACGATCGAGGAGGGAGCCCCCAGTAGTGAGGGCGGCACCGCGACCGGCAAGGGCAAAGCCGCAAGCGACGAGGGCGGAGCCACCAGCAATGAGAGTGGAGCCGCGACCGGCAAGGAGGTCGAAGCAATTGGCGAGGAAGCGTCGTCGACGCTCTGCTTCTGTAGTTGAGCCTGCCCCAAAGAAGGCTCGGAGGGACTTAACGGCTGAAGTCTCTCAATCCAGAGCTATCTCTGCTGGAGTTGAGGTTCCTCCTGAAGGTGTCCCTGTTAGAGTTGAGGAACCGCTGGAAGATGAAGATTTTCCAAGCTTGGTCCGTGCTCCTAGGTCACGCAGCGAGACCGTGGAGGAAGGGGAGCTTGTTGAGCGCCCCCTTATTGCTGGTGATGCTGAGTCACCGGAGATTGACATAATGGGCGAAGAGGATGTCGAGATTCCAGGAATCTCAACTCAGCCCGAATTTCCTCCTGCTCATGAAGGGAGAGACGAGGTACAGCAGCCGGGGTCTCCTAGCGTCTTTATTTCCAATCCTCGGGCAGTTGACCCTAGTCCTACCACTGGGGTGATTGGGGGTAGGGCTCCTGTTGCGGAGCTTCCTCGTGTGGCGCTATCGTCTTCTTCGTCATCGGGAGAAAGTGACTTTGAAGATAAAGTCGACTATGGCGATGAACCCGCTCTTCCTGATCAGGGCGGATTCTTTGACGTCTCGGAGGAGGAACAACATGAGGGTGAACCCTCGATGGCGCCATCGTTACTGGCGACAATTGCTCCCACTGACGGTATTCTTTTCTCCTTCTGTTTAATTCTCTTTTTTCATGTTGAAGAAGATGTTCTAACATTCTTCTTTTGTACTGCAGGGTCAGCTGGAGGTACCGGGGCTCAGCCCCGGGAGTTGAGGCTTCGGTTGCCGAGACAACCTCAGTGGGGGCAGCTGTTGAAGTTGGGGAGCCTTCCCCTTTGCCAGGAGGGGAAACAACCATTGAGGCTGAGGAGGCTCTCACTCCGCCGGTGGAGAAGGTTACTGCTGAAGCTGGGGAGACCCCCATTCTACAGGACTCGACGCCTCTGGACCTCGAACTAGTAAGGCAGCTCTGACTGAGGGGGCTCAGGTGGGGAGTCTGACGATCAGCACCCTTCCAGAAGGCCACACAGCTCAATCCTCGGTGGAAGTTTCTGAAGAGGTTGTGCTTACAGCTCCTTCCTTGGTCGTGGAAGCTCCTGCAGAGGCAGCGCTCCAGGAAGCGCCAGTGGGTAGTCTTGTTTCTTGCCACATCGACGGCTGGCACGGCTCTTGTGCGAGAAGACCCGCCCTATATCCCTTATCCCGTGACAGAAAAAGGGTCGGGAAGCTTCTTAGGTGGTGAAGACATGGGGAGCTGGCACGTCAGATGGTGCAACAATTCTTCACCTCGATGGGATCATGTATTGATCTCATCTTCCGTGGACACAGCACCTTCCAGTTCGCCCAGAGGCTTCTTGAAAATATGGCCGTGAGCGTCGAATTGGCGGGAGGCCCTTCACTTGCCAGGGCATGCCTGCAGGTGGTAGAGCAACTTGGAGATAACCTGCGGGAGCTGGAATCTTTGGAAGATGCAGGTTCTTCCGGCGAGGCCCAGGCCATCCTGACTAGGCTCCTAGCTGCTCAGGAACGGGAGCGACAGGAGGCGGAGGCGCAGATCACTGCCGAGGTCCGTGACCTTGAATATTCCAAGGCTGAATTTCAAAAATTAGCCGGAGATTCGAGGGAATCTGAGCTCAGTGTGCAGAGCACGGAGCAGGTCATCCTCAGAACTCGGGACATTATCGCCAAGGCGGAAGCTGTTCTTGCGCTAAATGAGGAGAAACTTGTTTCCCTCAAAAAGGAGCTTGAGGAGCAACGGGCTGCTACGGTGCGTGCTGAAGAGAGTCTATCCCTGCAATCTTCCAGGGTGGAATCTCTGCGGATGCAGCTGGCTGCCAGAAGTTTCTTATCTGAGGCGGAGCTGCGGGACCGGGCTATCATGGAGGCTGAGAGGACGCGCCAGCATGAGATTCACCGCCTTAGGGAACAAATCCGTTCCTTGGCGAGCCAGGACATTTAGCCTTCTTTTCTTCTTTTTTTTTTTTGTAAAGAAAAGGGACACTCTATTTATTAAGAGTGTTTGTATCCACTTCTATCATTTTTTGATATAATAGAAGTTTTCTTTGAAGCTTTTGTCCAATTTCTTTGTCCTGTTGTGGATGAGTCCAACTCTTGATCACTAGTTGTGATTACTGAACTTAGGTAGGGCTAAGTTCTTTTAATGAGACGCGGTCTTGGCGAGACGCGGCATTAATCCCACAGGGTGAGACGCGGTCATCAGTCTACCGGAACTTAGATTTCACTAAGTCCTTTTACTGAGACACAGCGTCAATCATAAAGTGAGACGCGGTCATCATTTCATAAGAACTTAGATTCTACCAAGTCCTTTTGATGAGACGCGGCGTCAATCACAAATCGGAACGCGGTCTTCTTGATGAGATGCGGCGTCAATCAAAAGATGAGACGCGGCATTGATCCGTAAAGTAAGACGCGGCTGTCAGTCCCTGAGACGCAGCGTCAATCACAAGGTGAGACGCAGCTCTGAATAACGCAAAATCTGTCTTGCGCGGATCGGGCAGACGCAAGAGATGCAGCCTTGTCTGCTGAAGGGACGCGGCTTTCCCACCTGCGTCTAATGTGATCTGACTCAAGATTTTTAGGAGATCTTTGCTCGTCAGGTCTCCTCTGTCGATTGGGATTCCGAGTCATCCGTTGATTCCCAAAGCAGGTATCTACGCGTCAACTCCTCATTGGACTCAGGAGTTACTACTGCCCTTAAAGGCAAAACCGACGCGGGCGGTTGAAAATCGATGCTTGCGACGGTTTCCAAAGCGCCGTTCCACGCGTCAATCCTCCACTGGGCTTTGACAATCGTGCGTGACGGTTCCAATTAACGCCCCATTAATGGCAGTTATTAGGGCCTGCCTATAAATAGGGTGCGCTCCCCTTCTATAATCCAAGCTTGGATTATTTCTCTTTGGTGGATTGCTCTGAGAATCCACCTTCTTCAGAAAAGAGTTTCTTGATAGGGACTCCGTCTGCATGGACGAAAGTAATTCCGAGGATGAAGATGACCCAGAGCTCTCACGCTTCGGTTTGGTCTCTTCAAGAAGAACCCCCTCTCAGATCATCTTGGACGCCTGCGTTTGGGTGCAGAGAGGCCAACTCTGGCCAGAGGTCTCTGCTGGTATCCCCCGATGATGTGTATAGCCTGAACTTCGGCATGATGATCTGAATGAAGTCCTGGTGCATTCCTCCTCTGGAATTTGTGCCAGTGACTTCTTTGAATGCAGGCGCTTGACGCTGGCTTTGCCCATTGCGTTTTACTGCCTTGGCGCGTTTCAGACCTGAATCTTGCAACTCCTGTTCACCCAACAGAGAGACGACAATTTTGGCGTTCTAAAATTCTCTGCGTCTGGTGCATTAGGCGCGGGTACAAACTGAGGCCGCGTTTGAATCCTATGCGTGGCGCAGTTTGACTTGCGTCCTTTTGACTGTGCGGGTCATTCCCGCGTCTGAAGTCTTGAATGGCTGCCGCGTTCTGTTACTCAGTTTCCTTTATAGAAAATGTACTGAGTTCCAGATTTTCTGACTCTCTTGCTTATTCTTTGCAGGTAGGCTTGCTTGTCCTTTTTCAGGTTTGCTGGGCCCCAGGAAGAATTACCGGCTGGCGAACTTGCTCCACGTTCGTTTGTGAGAGATTAAATTATGGTCCTCGTCGTTTGTGAGAGATTAAATTATATCTCTGACGAGGACCCAACCCTCGCCAAGGTCTCTTCAGATCTGGTGCAAGAGATGGATAGGCCGAGTATCGCGAGGGTGGTCCGGCGGTTACGGTGGCGGAGAAGATCCTCTTCCTCTCCCAACTCCAGAAGTGACATCGAGGACATTCCGTTGGATGGCCTGCTGGGGAAAGGATGGTGATGAATGCAGGACTCTCTGCTGCCGGACCGGATGGTGGGTGGCCATCCTTTGTGATGACTCCGAACTTCTGCTCTCACCCCAAGAGTGACTCCATGTTTGTTGGATGATCTGCTAGGGAAAGAGACGCGCCTGAACGAAGGTTTGCAGGACCTTCTGTTGCCACCGGACCTCAAGAACACCATTGCTCTCGGCTTGGTCAGCTAGGGCGCTTTCGAAGTTGGGTCATGCATCAAAGTGCAACCGGTTCAATTGTGCACCTGGGATCAGATGCAGCTTCAAGGAGTGAGTACGGCCTCAGAGAGAGAGGGGACTTCTTTGTACTCCTTAATTGTAACACTCAATCTTATTGTATAAGAGCGTTTTGTATCACTTTCATGTTTGGATATGAATAAAAGTGACACTTTTCTTTTTGCCTCTTTCTGTTGTCTTGAACGTTTTGTTTTAGAAGTAAAAGAATAATTTTGGTGGACCCGCCACTTTATAAAAGAAAGTGACGAGTGGAGCGCGTACCCCCAGAGAAGGTGAACTTTTATCAAGGATTTGGGATTAACTTGATTTAAGATCAGCTGGGGATTTTGATGGAAGCATTGTTTATCGGTGTAATGTTAACCAACAATGCCTCCAAAATGAATTTGATACTCGGTTGGGGAGAATATCAAATGAAACTAGACTCGTGGGGAATCTAGTAGGATTTTTACCGTTAGAGGTGTGATATTAACTTAACAGTTTAGAAGTAGTCTTGTCAGAAGTGTAATATTAACTTGACAAGGACGTGAGTTAGAGGTGTGATATTACCTAACTCATCAGCATCTCAATTTTATTTGGGAAAACTGAGGGTGTCACTGTCATAGGTGTGATGTTTAACTTAACAGTGATAGAAATGCTAGAGGTGTAATGTTGAACTTGGCATTAGTCGTCTCGGCTTAAGAAGTCAAGGAAAGGTCATAGCCATAGGTGTATTGTTGAACTTAGCAATGACTCGGATGCTAGAAGTGTAGTGTTAACTTGGCATCGTTCATCTCGGCTTGGACAAGGAAGTCGAGGAAAGGTCATAGCCATAGGTGTATTGTTGAACTTAGCAATGACTCGGATGCTGGAAGTGTAGTGTTAACTTGGCATCGTCCATTTCAGCTTCGATATGGAAGTCTGAAGAAAGGTGACTATCAGAGGTGTGATATTAACTTGACAGGCACTCGATGTACTGCTTAGAGGTAATGTTAACTTAAACAGTAGTTTTGTCAGAGGTGTGATATTAACTTGACAAGAATTTGCTTGCGATAGGAGCACATTTGAGGACCTGTCATTCTATTGATGAGAATTGACAAGTGGAATTTGAGGTGCCAGAGGTATAGTGTTAACTTGGCAAATTTGAGAGTTTGTTACTCTATGCAGAGTTAACAAGCCAGGTTGTACTCGACAAAGAGTATTCATTACCAGAGGTATAGTGTTAACATGGTAATGATTGCATTTTGTGGTCCTACCATTCTATGGATGAGAATTGGTAAGGGATTTTTAGAGGGAAGAGTGGAATCAAATCCACTTAGGATTTTTAGCAAACCCTCAGCTGTCAACGGATTTGAGGTGCCTTTACCAACTACCACGTTTGAGTTGGGCTAGCCATGCTATTCCCCTCAGCATGATGAGTTGTCGAAGACTTATGTTGGACTTAAAAGCCAACATTTTCTTCTATCCTTAGCCGTCGGAGGCGTCGGATCAAATGGGAACGTGTCCCTTAGGATTTTTAGCAAATCCTCAGCTGTCAACGGGTTTGTCATGCCTTTACCAACTACCGTTTGAGTTGGGCTAGCCATGCTATTCCCCTCAGCATGATGAGTTGTCGAAGACTTATGTTGGACTTAAAAGCCAACATTTTCCTCTATCCTTAGCCGTCGGAGGCGTTGGATGTTTCCGATCAGAGGTGTATTTTTAACTTGATCGGTGGAAGAATGCCATCTAGGGATAGTATTTCTTCAGGATTTGCCATTGATTGGCATCATGAGTGTATCGCCATTTGAGGTTATGAGGCGATACGATCCATTTGAGTAGACTGACTCTACTACAAACGGTCCTTCCCATTTGGGTTGGAATTTTCCTTTCGTCTTGTGCGTCATGACCATGGGTCTTCGGACGGCTAAGACGAGGTCGCCTTTCTTGAAAGTTCGGGATTTGACATTCTTGTTGAAGGCTCTGGTGATACGAGCTTGGTAAAGCTCGATTTGTTGTTGGGCCTGCAGACGCTTGTCGTCCAAGGCTTCCAATTCTTGGAGTCGCTGTCGATGCTTCTCCTCTGTTGTCATTTCCGCTGTCAAGGCGACGCGAAGAGATGGAATTTGGATTTCCAGTGGAAGGACGGCTTCGCATCCGTACACCAAGGAAAATGGCGTGGCTTTAGTTGGGGTTCGCACAGTCGTGCGATAGGCCCATAAGCATTCGCCCAGCTTATCGTCCCAGTCTCGTTGACTTTTCGAGACGAATTTCTTGAGAAGCTTGCCAATAGTCTTATTGAAAGCTTCTGCGAGGCCGTTAGCGGGCGGATAGTATGCCGTTGATGACACACTCTGGATTCTGAACTTGGCGCAGAATCTCTGAAAAGCCTGGCTGATGAACTGGGGTCCATTGTCATGGACAATCCGCCGAGGCATACCGAAGCGGTAAATAACGTGATGTTTCACGAACTTGATCACGTTAGAAGATTTCACCTCTTTCAAAGGGATAGCTTCGGCCCACTTTAAGAAGTAATCGGTTATCGCTAGGATGAACCGATGTCCCTTTGATGATGGTGGGCTGATAGGACCAACCACGTCCATCCCCCACATTTCGAACGGCCAGGTAGAGGTCGTAGAGTGGAGGTATCCTGGTGCTTGATGGATGAAATCGCCATGTATTTGACAGGCGTGACATCTTTTGGCATAGGCAACAGCATCGGCAACCATCTTGGGCCAGTAGTAACCCAATCTTTGGAGTCGGTTTGCCAGCTTCGGGCCAGGTTGATGAGCTCCACACGTACCATCGTGGGCTTCTTTCAACACTTCGTGGGCTTCTTTTAATGAGAGGCACCGGAGCAGGATCCCATCATGCGATCTACGATACAATGTTCGCGAAATCGCATTGTAGTAGAATTTGGAGGCTTTCCTTCGGATGGCAGCCGCCTCCCTGGTGTCTTCGGGCAAGATGCCGTACAAGACAAAATCAATGTAGGGGAATCGCCAATCTTTAAGTTCTGGATCGGTCGACACTTCAAGTGTTTCCTTACCGCGACGATCTCCCGTTGACCTCTGGTAGTCTCCGAGGGGACTTTTTGGGCAGTATAGGTCGTGGCTATAGACGAATACCTTCTCCATTGCTCCAGCTGGAAGAGCTAAGGAGGCAGCAAGGGATGCAAGTGCATCTGCATGCGCATTTTGCTTGCGCGGTACATGGTCGATGTAGAAGTTTGAAAACCTCTCGGCCATGTGGATTGTCGCGTTGTAGTAGGGTACTAGATCTTCATGCCTGACCTCATACTCTCCGCGAACTTGGCTGACGATGAGTTTAGAATCACCGTATGCCTCGAGATTTTTAACGCCAATCTCATCGGCGAATTGCATCCCAATCAAAAGAGCGTTGTATTCTGCCACATTGTTGGAACAGGGCTCGGTTAACGAGATAGCTCGGGGAATCACGTAAATTTTGTGGGGACGAGTACCACTCCTACCCCGCTACTGTGTGTCCCTCCGAGCTTGCCCTTGATGCACCGTCGAAGAAAAGTTGCCATACTTGACTTTCGAACGACGTCTGAGCTAGCAGACTTCGGCGACCTCATCTGGGAGATCCTCGTAGAGTTTGGCTGCCCTGGGGTCTGGGTGTTCAGCTAGGAAGTCCGCCACCGCTTGTCCTTTAATGGCTTTTTGTGCAGAAAATGCATCTCATATTGTGATAGCAATATGGCCCATTTTGCCAGCCGGCCATTTAGTGAAGAAGGCTTTGTCATGAGTAACCTCAGGGGGTTGACTTTGGATATGACATTTATGGTTTGGCCCACCAGATAGTGTCGCATTTTCTGAATGGCGAACACCAGTGCCAAACATTCCTTCTCGATCGGGTTGTACCGATGTTCGGCTCCGATCATCGTTCTACTTAGGTAGTTAGATTGCTTGTTCTCGCCCCTGGTCATCATTCTGAGCTAATAGAGCTCCCAAAGAATGATCCATTGATCGGACGTACACCAGGAAAGGCTTTCCGGATACCGGAGCTGCCAGGACTGGTGGTTGGGTGAGGTAGTGCTTGATCTCCTCAAATGCTTGCTGGCAAGCGTCGTCCCAAATGAACGAAACGCCCTTCTTCATCAGCTTAGCGAAGGTTGGCATCTCCCGGAGAGATTTAAAATGAATCTGCGGATGTATGCCAATCGTCCTTGTAATCCTCTGAGCTCCTTGAGGCTTCTGGGGGTTGCATCTCTTGGATAGCACGGACTTTCTCCGGATCCAAATGGATTCCTGTGGAAGTCACGACAAACCCTAGGAATTTGCCACTGGCTACCCCCAGGAAGGACTTGGTGGGGTTCATCTTCAATTGATGAGCCCGCATGATGTCGAAGACCACCCTCAGGTCTGCTATGTGATCACTTTAGTGCGGCTTTTCACCGCAATGTCGTCGACATAACATTCCACCGTTTTGCGTATCTGCCGATGGAAAATGGCATTCATGGCCCTTTGGTAGGTTGCCCCCGCATTTTTCAGACCGAAGGGCATGACGGTGTAGCAATATACCCCTAGAGGTGTCCTGAAGGAGGTGTGCTTTTCGTCATCGGGATACATCTTGATTTGATTATATCCTGAGAACCCGTCCATAAAGGACATTCGCTCGAATCCACAAGTATTGTCAATCATGACATCTGTGATTGGCAATGGAATTCGTCTTTGGGGCAGGCCTCGTTTAGATCACGGAAGTCGATGCAGATCCGGATCTTCCGTTCTTCTTGGCGACGGGGACGATGTTGGCTACCCAGTCGGGATGCTGTTCCTCCCTGATAAAGCCGGAGTCAATAAGCTTCCTGACTTCTGATTGGATTGCCTCCATTATCTCTGGACGGAACCGTCGCTGCTGTTGTTTAACGGGCTTCATGTCCGGATTGATGTTGAGGCGATGCATAGCCACTTGAGGATCAAGTCCAGGCATGTCCTCATAATTCCAGGCGAAGACATCTATATACTCTTGTACAAGAGATATTAAATCCTTCTTCTCTGGAGGCGACAGGCCGTCACTTATGAAGATGGGTTTAGGATTGTCTTCATCTCCTAGGTTGACTTGAACAACCTTGTCTTCTGTGGGTGGCTCACGCTGTTCAAAGCGGGTTCCCAAAGAGCATTCAAATGTTTGATCCAAGGATCTGTATCAGATTGGATCATTTCTTCATCTTCATCCTCCAGATGGCTTGTCGAAACCATGTTTACTGAAAGCCCTTTGAAGATGTTGCCGACACTGACATCTGATTCCCATGACGACGTGTCTGATGAGCAGTCATGACTTGACAGTCTCTCCGAATCAGAGGCTGATGGCACTGGAGTTGATATATAGCCCAACCCCCGGCGCGTCCGATGATAGTAATCAGGGGTTTTCCCTTTCGGTACAAAGGATCGAAGCAGTGTTCTTCTTCCTTTTCCGAAGTTCAACCCAGGCCTGTTGGTTAGATCATACCCCATGCGCTTCATCATCTTGAGCGTTCTTGGTTCATAATGATCGAACTGAGGGGATTCATCCTCACCTTCCGATTCTTCGTGGGGCATTGGTTCAGATGCGATTCGCCCAAAAGTATTGGTCTTTGGCTTTTTCGTCCGGCTGGAACCATGAATACAGACTCTTGCGCGTCACCATTATCTTGGTATGTCCCGAAGGATGATTTCACCGGTACATGCAAAGATGTCAAGCATCTATTGCCGACCAGAGGTCATCGTCCACGTCGGTAGTGGTATCCGACGGTATTGAATCGGAACATACACAGGGAATACGCAAAGTCTAAATCTTCATTAATGTACCAACCACCCCGCATCGTCGGTGGTATCAACATCGAGCTTATTAGTGCTCTTTACAATGGGCTCCAACTCCCACAGGCACTCTTCTTTCTCAGGCTCAACGTCAGCTTCATTACCAGAGTCTGGCTCCTCTGGTTGTGGGGTTTCATTAGTCTCCTCCGGATCCTGATATAAGAGGGAGTCCGTGAAATAATTTTCAACCCCTTTAAACGGATGCCTTTCGGCAATCAACGTTCGGACCTGTCCACTCTCGTCAATGTATTTCATGACTTGGTGGAGAGTAGAGGGAACGATGGAATTGCGGTGAATCCATGGTCGTCCCAGCAACATGTTGTAGGAAGTGTCCGCGTCAATGACGTAACACGTCACTTCTGACTTGAGGCTCCCGATCTGGCATTTGAGCTTGATCTTCCCCATTGGGCGGAGCTGTTGGCATTGAACCCGTAAATAGTCGTCTGGGTAGGGCTCAGACGATGGTAGGAATGCCTAGAAACTGCATAACCCGGCGAGGTATGATGCTCAGCGCGGACCCTGGGTCTACCTGGATGCGGTTCACCTCGGATGACCCAATATACCCTGTGAAGTATAGGGGTCGGTCATGCTTCCCTTTAACCTGCATGTCATCTGTTGTGAAGGTGATGCAGGGAGCATTTGGGGAGGTGTGGAGGCAATCCTCTTCATCTTCCTCCCTTGGCACGCGGGTCATAAAGACCTCAGCATTTGCCAGAGCTTCTTGTAGAGCCTCTCTGGTTGACTTTGATAGCCTCAGGAGCTCATACAAGGTAATGCGTGCCGGGATGTTGGCTAGTTGAGCCAAGACGTCGAAGCGGTAAGGTGTCGAGGATCCTTCCGTTACACCTTTCGCAAGAACTCGAGAAAACCGAGTTTCTTTCTGCTTCTCCCCAGGCTGTTTAGAGGAGGGCTTGGCTGGTTCCACGGCTGGTTGCGGAGAAGCCGCTGCTGTCTCGCCGTACTGCTTCAAGTATGCCTGTCCTGAACGGGTCCCCCGCCGTAGGTTGGCTGGGCTCTGCGGCCAGGACTATTGTTTCCTCTTCTGAGTCAGTCAGCGAGGGAACATCAGTGTCCGCTTCTCGGAAGAGGCGCATATCACATGGCAAGATGAAGCCTTCCCTTTGCCTTTGGACTTCCTGTTGGTCACAGTCGTCCATTGTTGCTCGTCGACGAGGTCAGGGTGGACCCACATGATTTCCCCTCGAGGTGTAGGGACGGGTACCAAGCCTTTCTCCTGCTGCTGATGAGGGTCTGTGTTGACCACCCTCAGTTCTCCTTTCGGGACAGAGATCACCCCCACGGGTGTCGGGGGTCGTGTCCCAAACTGGAGAATCGACGTCATGTTGGCCGTCATCTTCTTCTGCTCCGGTCGGAGTTTTAATACCTCCGCGTCAATCAGAGCTTGAAGGATGTCCTTAAAGACATAGCAGCTTTTGGTAGGATGTCCGAGCATCCTGTGGTATAAGCAGTAGGTGGGATTGTCGGTCTTGCCGACCTCCTCCGGGCGCCTAATTTCAGGGAGCTTCAGTCGATTGCTCTTGTTGAGTAGCTTGAAGAGCGAATCGACGTGTTCCTCCTTGAAGGAATACTGCTTGTTGGGGCGTGGCTGGCTTGAAGAGCCACTTGCCCTGCCTGTTTGAGTTTGGTGGGAGATTTGGTCTCCGTCGCCAATTATCCTTCCGCTTGGTTTGGAGGGATGTGTCTGGTGCACGCCTTGTCGACCTCTCTGGCCTGGGCTTGCCTTCTTCCGCTCTGACGCGGGCGACAATCTCCTCAGCCTGTTCACCTTGCTGGACTAATTGTTTCCAGGTGCGGCTTTCAGCAACTCCTATTTGAGCAAGGAGTGAGGTTTGGAGATTATGGCGACATGTTTCCACCAGGTGGCCTGGGTCATGCCGCTTGGACATCGGAGTGCCATGTTCCGAAATCTTTCTACGAAAGACTTGACGGACTCTCCCTTTCGCTGTTTTGTAGCTAAAAGGGTAGGCATTGTGACCTCCGAATCATCTTCGAAGAAGCGTGTTAGAAACACTTCTCCAAGTCGCCCCAGTTCTTGATGGAACCTTCGGGGAGCTTCATGAACCATTCAAAGGCCAACCCTTTCAGGGTGCCGATGAACAGTCGCGCCAGGATGGCATCGTTATCTACCACATTCCCAGTCTGGGATTTGAAGTAGTAGATGTGCTGGTTGGGTGACCCCTTCCCGTCGAATGCTTGGAGAGTTGGAGCCTTGAACTTAGGAGGGTACGGGACTAAGTCCCACTCGGCCGGATAGGCCCGGACTACCCCCCAGCTTCTTGGAGGCCTTTACGGTTGGTAAGGGCCTCGAGGCGCTGCTCCAGTTGACTCATTCTTTTAGCATGAGCCTTTCCCGGGGTCTGGTCGCTTCTTGCCTGCGACGAGGGCTTGGACACATCCGAGGTAGATCGTCGTGTCTCGTCAGAAGATTCGGAGGGTGGGCTTCCTCCCTTTCTCCCTTTCCCCTTCGGTCGTCTAGGAGGAGATCTCGCTCTTTCTTCAAGCAAGTTCTCAAGCATATGCTTGAGGGAGTCAATGGATCTCTGTTGAGAGGCGATTATATCCATCTGGTGCTTCTGCGTCTGTTCTAAACGCCTGGTCGTCTCCTCAGGAGTGTCGGCCATGTAGGCGGAAGCCTCCTTCTCGACGAAGAGTTTGAAGCCTGCGACTCCACTATAGCGGAGTGAGAACCACCCATTCTAATGCCGCGGGCTAAGGCATTATAGTCAATTGGGGGAATGGCCCCTGTCCGGGTGCGAGTGTGTTGATACACCCCCTCCGGTTCAGAGTCAGATTCCTCTGAGTTGACCATTAGTTGTTTTCCCTTGCTTCTGCTAGTCATGTTTGCAGTAAGCTCCGGTATTCAACATCTGAGAAGGTTCTCCTCCTGTGGGAGCGTCTTCTCTTGGCTGATGGGGGAATCAGGGTCAGCTGTCTAATTAAAGACGGCTGGTGCACGCCTGACTCGCAATGGCATCCAGAGAGCATCTGGATGAGCTGTTGACAGCAGCATGGAGAAGTGGTCTGATTGGCACTCCTCTTCCTTGTCAATAATCCCTCAAATCTGTGGGAGGGGAATTAAGAGACTGGTCTCGCAACGTCGACGACGGGAGACAGTCATGTGCTGTTCAACCTGGACACAGGTTTCAGAAACGCGGCTGTTGCGTCGCGGCTGCGTCACGCGCGTCTGGCGTCTCTGTTGATATGAGACGCGACTTTCGCGTTGCTGTCTGCTGCGTTGGAGCAGAGAGACTTGGGAAGAGTGGGCTGCTGGGCCCCACGCCTATGGGCGCGTGCTTCCTGCGTTTGACAAGACGCAGAAGCTTCGCTTCGGCGTTTGGCAAGTTGGTCTTCAGAGGGCTCAACTTGGGGAGTCTCGCGTTTGGGTCGCAAACACGGACCTCTTGCACTGGACGAGGTGCAGGCAAGGCATCGGATCGTACGCTGCGTTCAACCCCAGTCAGAAAACTAACGGTTCCGACCGAGTGTTGACGCGCGCGTCTTCTCTGTCGACGCTCGGCATTCCGATTGCGCCGTGGAGGAAGAGAGAAGCCAACAACTTCCTGGTTTGTAGAACCAGGGTGTTTGCCACGCGGGTCTCCTGAGAGACGCTGACGCGGGCGTTCTGTGCGACACGGTCGATCGCACCAGTAGATGTGCCGGGGACCACGCGGGCCTTCAGAGAGGCGTTGGCGCGTGTGTTCTCTGCGCGACGCGGTTGATCGCAGCAGAGGAGTCTGAGGTTACGCGGGCCTTCTGGGAGGCGTCGGCGCGTGAACCAAACTTGGCACAGTGGGCAGCAGGAGCACCCGACAGAGCCTCAGATTGGGCTTCAGGGGGCTGTCCACTTGAGACCCTGCGGCAGACGCGGGTCTTTGGGCTCTTGGAGCCAGAAGAGAGGAACTCTTCATACTTCGCCTGGTCGAACTCGACGACGAGGGATTCGACCATTTTCCCCTTACGGAGAACGTCATCTTGCACCACGGTGCGCTCGTCAGTAACGAAGGTATTCCCCAGCGGAGTCGCCATCTCTTGTAGGGGGCCGGAAAGTTTGGTGGTCGGAGAAAGTGGTTTTAGCTGTAAAAGATTTCCTTGATTCAAGCGAAACGATTACAACCAAAAGAACTACTCTTCCCTCTTTTCCAGTTACAAGGAGGGAGGATGTCTGAATCTTCCCTTTGTTTAAAGCTGGGTTCTTCGTGTGGCGATGGAGAGTGAATCTTGTTCTCCGTTGACCAGATGACCGTCCTAGACCGTCGGGGGTCTTCTCTTCGGTCGGTAGAAAGAGTAACTCAGCTCCGTCTACCAAAACTCTCAAAGAGGAGGTAGGCGAAGAGCGGCTAGTACTCAGTAAGCTCGCTGAAGAGTCGTGCTTCTCTCTTGATGATCCTCCTGCCTGGATTCGATCGATTTTGATGATGCCCTATCTCAAGCTCTCTCTCTTCAAAACTTCGATCTTCTGCCAAGCTTCGATCCTCTCAAGCTTCTCTCCCCCCTTCATAGCAAACAAGGCTCTATTTATAGGGGTCTCAGGGGGTGAAGGTGCCTCCTGAAACGCTCCCGAATGAGGGGCCACTACCCGCTACATGCGCGGTGACTGGCCCCGCAATCAGGGCAGTTGCAACTGAGACGCGGGCGTTGGGCCAAACGCGCCTTGAAGTTTGAGACGCGGGCGTCGAGCCAAACGCGCCTTGAGACGCGGGTTTCGGGCCTTCACGTCTGGATGCTGAGGCGAGGGCGTCGGGCCATGCGCCTGGATGCTGAGGCGCGGCGTCGGGCCGATGCGCCTTGATGCTGAGACGCGGGCTTCGGGCCGACGCGTCTTGATGCTGAGACCGGGCTTCGGGCCGACGCGTCTGAACGTTGTGACGCGGGTGTAGAGCCGACGCGTCTTAATGCTGAGACGCGAGCATCGATTTCTCGCGTTTAGAGCTTGAGACTCTGCTTCCTTAATGGCTGGTCTGTTAGTCATTTTTAGACAGCCTACATACTCTTAATAGGTCCATCACCTATGTGAGTATAGAGTTGGGTCGGCTCTTTGGGAATTTCTATGGAGGCTGTTATTCCCTAAAGATACTCTCTGAAACCAGAATGTCCATGGCCAAAACGGACACAACCGAGAACCAAAGTTGATTTGAAAGTCACTGTGTGAAGCTTGTTGACTTGGCTTACACTAACGGCTAACAGTTCAAGACCTAGTTCACTGATTAGCCAATAAGTCCGATAAAGTTTTCGCTATGGAAGGTCAAGACCTAATTCACCTATCCTTATGCAGTTTCTTTTCTCAAGTACCTTTCACAATAGAGTCAGTCTCTTTGTGTGTCTTTCCTTGAATCTCCATTCATTGTGGGGGATTGTTGGAATTGAAGAATATAATTGAGAATCTTCGAGTTGAATTATGGCGAGATCCGTTGATCGAATCAACTGGATGATGGTTGGAGTGTGTTCTCCTTCCATTGGGGATGAACGTGGTATATTCACATGTTCAATTCCGACTTCGAATGAATGAGATATTCAAGTCCAAAGATTGTCTAATTCAAAGCCAAACGGGACTAAAGGTAGCTTAAAGCATTTAGTCCACATTGGCCGTGGGATGGAAGCTTATAGTGTATAAATAGAGAAATTGAGAACAAAGGGTGTGCCCTTTGGGTACTTGGATTTTTCGCGCGCGCGAAAAAGGAGGGAACTATGCACGTACGTACGTACGTACGTGTGCGCGCGCCGCCGCTGGCGGCGGCGGCCGGCCGGCCGGCGCCGGTGCCGGAGCCGGGTCGGGGTCCGGGTCCGGACCTGGGCCTGGGCTTGAGTCTGAGTCTGAGTTTGGTTTCCCTACCTGGCCTGGTTCTTTTTGAATCAGGTCTCTAGGGGTTTGGGAACCTGTTGGACTGCCCGCTCCGCTGTCAGGATCTGAACCGATCCGCCAACGGCTGCGAACCTGTTGGACTACCAACGGTCGCGAACCTGTTGGGCTGCCAAAGGTTGCGAACTAGTTGAACAACGAGCTGTTGGGTGCGTCTGTTGGACAGCCAACAGTTGTGGCTGTTGGGTCGAAAGGGTGCATCCTTTCGTTGGGTTCGAACCTATTGGTGGTTGAATTAGGAAGTAGAGTTCTGAAGTGAAGTGACTTCCAAAAGGAAGTGGGAAATCAGTAACTCGGTTTCCGAAGCGACTTCCAACGGAGATTCTGCAAAATTGTTCTGAAAGAGGAATCAGAAAATTCAACATATTCTTTTATAAGAATTGTTGTCTGAATCTGATACTTCTGAGAAAGATATTGTAATACCCCGTTCCCGGAATACGTACTTAGTTTCGTATTCATATTTTCGATCGTATTTTTTCGATTTGTTTCCTGTATTTATTCTGTATTATGAATTCCTTATATGATTGTTTTGCCTTGGATTTGGATCGGTGAACTCGGAGTCAGCCTTAGTCTGAGCCGGGGACGATCTCAGAGTTTTACTTGTTTTAGACATTCTGGTTATCCGATTCAACCGATTTCAGTTTTAAACATCGTTTTCCAATATTTTGGATTTTTTATGATTTTCTGGATTTTTCTGTGATTAAGTTGAAAATCTTCAAAACCGGTGTCGGCCAGTGCCGCTGACCGATTCCCGGATTTTTAATTCTCAAACTATTTTGAATTTCATGATGGTCCTTTAGACTTTATCTTTTAGAATTACATTTCCTACTTAAATACTTTTTCTGAGAATTTTTGATGATTTATGAAAATTCCGTCGGAGCCGGTAGGTAACTGATTCCGGGATTTTTAGTTTTAAAACTATAAAGTATTTCTTAAAAAGATTTCACTATGAGTCTTCATATATTTTATGATTTTTGAGTAAATTTGCGAGTCGTTCCGAGATACTTGAACTTCGGGCGATTCGGTATTTTCCGAATTGTTTTCCGCATCCTCGATTCGAACCCGGGATTCTGTATTTTCAACAGCTTTATTCTGAGCCCAAGAGAAATATCCTCTCTTATTAAATTCTTTTTCCTTTTCCTTATTTCTTTCCTTCTTCCACAAGCCACAAGAATTCCTCTTTTCCAATTTTCCAATTTTCCAAATCCCACTTTCTCCAAATTCCACACACTTCCACCTCTCTTTCTCTCTCTTCCATGGCCGGCCAAGTGGCCATAGTAGGGACACCTCCCCCCTCTCTTGGCAAGCCATGATTGGTCAAGTGACACCTCATGCTTCCCCATTTACACAAAACCCCCTCTCTTCCATCTCAATTACACATCCTTCACAAATCACAAATCATATATAAACTTTCCATTACATTTCCTTTCTCTTTTTCTTCACTTCCACAAAGAAATCCCCTCTCCAAAATCCTCCTTCATCTCAACATCCACCACCAACCTCAAGGGCATCATCTAGTCATCATCTCCACCTCAAGCATCAACAAGATCTTCATCTTCAACCTCAATCAAGCTACTTCCTTTGGATTGGGGATCATCTCTCTCTTCGTCGGATTTATCACCTTGGATCAAGCTTCACATAACCAATCCTAGTGAGTATTCTTACTCACCAAGACTCCTCAAATTCCTAGTATACTTGTATTTACAATTCTTGTACATTTACATCTTCAAATCACATTTTAGACTATCAAGCACACCACCAGATTCAGTTCTGTACACTGTGTTCGACCATGATTAGTCGACTTGACCTAGAACCTAGTCGACTAGAGACCCTTAGCTGAAACGTAGCCTTTTCTGACTTCACAGTTTTAGTCGACTAGTCCCTATTACCAGTCGACTAGATATCCCTAGTCGACTACTAGAATTCCTCTAGTCGACTCCTGAAATAAACTCAACTCTCTGTATCTCAAACTTAGTCGACTTAAGTATCCATTAGTCGACTTGTAGTTCCCTGTTAGTCGACTACCCTTTTTACCTAGTCGACTAACTCTTCCTGAAACAGAAACCCAAACTCTCTGGAACACATTATTAGTCGACCACCCTACTTTCCTAGTCGACTAACCTTTCTATTAGTCGACTACTATTCCAACCTAGTCGACTAACTTATGGCTGTTTGGTATTGTGATTTCCTTCTTGACTATGTATCTCACCCTTGATACATGTACTATATATTATTCCTACTTATACTTCATGGCTTGTACTTTATGATCTATTAATTGGTGTATATCATCTCTTGTCACTTCATATTCCCAGGTTTATGTATTGCCGTGCAACTGCTTGTTTCATTCTTATACTTGTACCTTGCCGTGATATTATTGCTTCTTTACTTTATACCATGCGTGGCAGACCCTTCGAGGTCGTTGAACCCTGTTTGCTTCTATGTTTTCCCCTTGCCTTGCTATGATCCAGACACGTCAGTACATGTTTTCTCTTAACACATGTATATCACCTGACCTCCAATGTGTTATCCCTTGACCACCTGGCATGCCACTACTTGGCAAAACCCTATTGTTATAACATGACTGACCCGCCTATTATCAATCTATTGTTTATGATTTATTGCTTGTGATATATCACCACCTCGTCATGCTATCCTTTAAAACCAAGCATGATACACATGACCTGATGATTATCTTGTTTACGGGAACCCTGCCTTATTTTATGGAACTAAGTGCCACACCATACTCGGTGGGGGCCACCTCTAGAATCCACTCCCTCGGAACAAAGTGCCACACGGACAAAGTGCCACACCACACGGTGGGGGCCACCCCTTGAATCTGTGGGGGCCACCTCTTGAATCTGTAGGGCTATTACTGTTATGTACATTTGTTCCCCGTAAGCTGATAATTCTTAATAAGCTACACTTGTATGGGTATGGGAGGAAGTGATGGATGCCGGAATGATATCTTGCTTATAGTGATGGGATATAAAAGTATATATATATATATGTATATATATACTGGCGGTAAGTGTTATGATATTACTGTTAGGGGGACTTTGGGCCTCCAAAGCCGTTCCAGGTGTATGGAACCACTATAAGAAGTTCTATCAGTTCTCCATCTACTTCCGTTAACAAACCTCGGATAGCTTATATATGGATGTATGTGTGATGGGATGTACACCCGGGCACATACCTAGATATATGGGTCAGACGAGTAATAATAATAATAGAGACCTGTTATGTTGTGACTCCTAGTCTACTCGTTATGTCATGATTCCAGTGATGATTCCTGTTTTGATGTTGTTACGATTCTTATCATTCTTGTTATATATTCCCGTTTTGACTGTCATATGATTTGCAACTCTGATTCTATATGCTTGGATTTCTGTGGCATGAGACAAGGGTATATATATGAGGGTTTCCCTTGTTTGGATTATCCCCTCGATGTATTAATCTCATGGGACCGTGACTTAAGCATATACAATCACTTTGCCTGTAATCAGCCTTACTTTGCATTTTCCCGTTTCATGATTTGCTATACCTGTTTCTTGTATACCACTCTTGTGTTCTAACCTTTCTACTCTTGTCACTTAGCCATTTGGCTGTAGCCTGTTCATTATTGGGAGGTCCTGACTCCTTGGATTTGTATGTTCAGGTTGAAGCTTGGATCGAAGTGGAGCTGTCCACAGTAGATCGAGCTTTCTTTAGTGAGCAGGCAGACTAGCTCTACTTCTTTCGTGCCAGACTCCTCTTTTGACTCACGGGATCTTCATCCTACTCGTGAGCTTTTTGGTATCTTATTGTATATTTTACTTTTGGACTTGGTTGTGATAAAACATATGTAATATGTAATGTTTATCATACACTGTGATGACTTGTATATGTACCTTTTATGTTGGCATGTGTATGTATACCACGCTTTGTGTTGTACTCTGATTCCTTGCTTGTACTTTTATGCTTAGCGCATATACGTGGGGGCACTTTCTGACCTACGTATATACGTTGCAGTGACGTCCCCGTATCCGTGGAATCGGGGCGTTACAGGTTGGTATCAGAGCTTAGGCTCTCCCACCTATAGTACAATCAAGCGGCAAATTCTAGTAATTTGCTAATGCCAACTACAATGTACAAAGTCATCTAGTCCTTCTTGATTATCTAGTTCTTCTTGGTTCCTTCCTTCGTATCCTGAAATCCTTCCATTTTTCCATCACTTTCCAGTCATTCTTCATCAACTAGGTATGGATAGAAGATCGGGTCGTAGCAACTCTGGACCAGCATCGAATGGAGCAGCGGGAGAGAATGTGGATATACTGAGAGTTATCCAGATGATGATGGAGAACCAGCAGCAGCAGACCGAGCTTCTCCGGCAAGAGATAGCAGCACCTAAGGAACAGAGGCCGGGGAATATCAGATTTCAGACGACTGCAGCCAGCTATATTCACGGGGTGAAGAGAAACCCTTGGATGCTGAGCAATGGTTGACCGACACATCAGACTTGTTGAATGCAGCCCGTGTCCCAGAGGAAAACAAGTGGAGGTCGCCAAGATTCAATTGAAGGATATAGCCAGAACTTGGTGGCTAGCTGAGGAGGCAAGACTGGAGAAGCCTGTCACTTGGGACACATTCTCCAAGAGTTTTTATAGCAGATTCTTCCCTGTCACAGCTCAGAAAGCATGGAAGAGCAGTTCATCAGACTTCAGCAACGGGATAGGTCCGTGGATGAGTATGCCGCGGAATTTCTCTCCGACTTACCGCTTTGCCCGTATATGGTGACGGATGAAGAAAGCGGGCAAGCAGATTCCAGCAGGGCTTACAGATGGACCTACAAGTTTTCTTGATGCCCCAGCAGCTGAAGACCTATTCAGAAGTCCTTACCATAGCTCGGGAAGTAGAGCGTGGACTGGAGAAGAAGAAAGTGAACCAGATGGGGACCAGGCCAAGAAGAGCCTTTTGAGTTGATGGATGAGGAGGATGCAGATAGGGCAACCCATGGCCCGATGATGAAGAGACCATTCCAACCTCCTCTGTCTCAGATTGTATGCAACTTCTGCCACAGGCCCGGGCATTATAAGAGGGATTGTCGAGTGGCCAAGGGATTATGTTAGTGTGCGGGTCAGGGAGTCATATGCTAAGGGATTGCCCACACAGGAAGTTTGGACATGTGGCACCGATCAGACCAGCTCTTCCAGCTCCAGCACATCTAGCCCCAGCATTTCCAGCACCGCCACTGAGGAGGAACCCTGAACCTGTTGATCGAAAGAGTTCCATTTCCTCCTCAACGGTATGATTATCAGCAGAGGGGAATGAGGCCTAGAACAGATCAGGTAGAGGCCAAGTTACATCATGGCAGCAGAGGCATCGGATGACGCAGCAGAGTGTGAAGACCAGTATCCAGATCAGGAGCCTTAGGATATCATGGTAACCCCTACCCCATATCTTGCATTTGAGTTGGTTATCATTCTAAATGTTTTTCTCTTGTCATTCTTTCATTTTCCATCCTGATCCTTCCTGTATTCATCTTATTCCTGTTTTGGTTTTATGAGCCCTTTATTCCAGCCTTTGTCCCCTTTGTGTTCATTTCACCCCTTAATGGAATTGCGAGGACGCAATTTTTGTAAGGTGTGGATTGTAATACCCCGTTCCCGGAATAACGTACTTAGTTTCGTATTCAGATTTTCGATCGTATTTTTTCGATTTGTTTCCTGTATTTATTCTGTATTATGAATTCCTTATATGATTGTTTTGCTTGGATTTGGATCGGTGAACTCGGAGTCAGCCTTAGTCTGAGCCGGGGACTCGATCTCAGAGTTTTACTTGTTTTAGACATTCTGGTTATCCCGATTCAACCGATTTCAGTTTTAAACATCGTTTTCCAATATTTTGGATTTTCTATGATTTTCTGGATTTTTCTGTGATTAAGTTGAAAATCTTCAAAACCGGTGTCGGCCAGTGCCGCTGACCGATTCCCAGATTTTTAATTCTCAAACTGTTTTGAATTTCATGATGGTCCTTTAGACTTTATCTTTTAGAATTGCATTTCCTACTTAATACTTTTTCTGAGAATTTTATGATTTTATGAAAATTCCGTCGGAGCCGGTAGGTAACTGATTCCGGGATTTTTAGTTTTAAAACTATAAAGTATTTCTTAAAAAGGATTTCACTATGAGTCTTCATATTATTATGATTTTTGGGTAAATTTGCGAGTCGTTCCGAGATACTTGAATTTCGGGCGATTCCGGTATTTTCCGAATTGTTTTCCGCATCCTCGATTCGAACCCGGGATTCTGTATTTTTCAACAGCTTTATTCTGAGCCCAAGAGAAATATCCTCTCTTATTAAATTCTTTTTCCTTTTCCTTATTTCTTTCCTTCTTCCACAAGCCACAAGAATTCCTCTTTCCAATTTTCCAATTTTCCAAAATCCTACTTTCTCCAAAATTCCACACACTTCCACCTCTCTTTCTCTCTCTTCCATGGCCGGCCAAGTGGCCATAGTAGGGACACCTCCCCCCTCTCTTGGCAGCCATGATTGGTCAAGTGACACCTCATGCTTCCCCATTTACACCAAACCCCCTCTCTTCCATCTCAATTACACCTCCTTCACAAATCACAAATCATATATAA
>JAVJIF010034468.1:0-96695 GCA_038442645.1 Agave tequilana
TGTAATACCCCGTTCCCGGAATACGTACTTAGTTTCGTATTCAGATTTCGATCGTATTTTTTTTCGATTTGTTTCCTATATTTATTCTGTATTATGAATTCCTTATATGATTGTTTTGCCTTGGATTTGGATCGGTGAACTCGGAGTCAGCCTTAGTCTGAGCGGGGACTCGATCTCAGAGTTTTACTTGTTTTAGACATTCTGGTTATCCGATTCAACCGATTTCAGTTTTAAATGTCGTTTTCCAATATTTTGGATTTTCTATGATTTTCTGGATTTTTCTGTGATTAAGTTGAAAATCTTCAAAACCGGTGTCGGCCAGTGCCGCTGACCGATTCTCAGATTTTTAATTCTCAAACTGTTTTGAATTTTGACGGTCCTTTAGACTTTATCTTTTAGAATTACATTCCTGCTTAAATACTTTTTCTGAGAATTTTATGATTTTATGAAAATTCCGTCGGAGCCGGTAGGTAACTGATTCCGGGATTTTTAGTTTTAAAACTATAAAGTATTTCTTAAAAAGGATTTCACTATGAGTCTTCATATATTATTATTGATTTTTGGGTAAATTTGCGAGTCGTTCCGAGATACTTGAATTTCGGGCGATTCCGGTATTTTCCGAATTGTTTTCCGCATCCTCGATTCGAACCCGGGATTCTGTATTTTCAACAGCTTTATTCTGAGCCCAAGAGAAATATCCTCTCTTATTAATTCTTTTTCCTTTTCCTTATTTCTTTCCTTCTTCCACAAGCCACAAGAATTCCTCTTTTCCAATTTTCAATTTTCCAAAATCCCACTTTCTCCAAAATTCCACACACTTCCACCTCTCTTTCTCTCTCTTCCATGGCCGGCCAAGTGGCCATAGTAGGGACACCTCCCCCCTCTCTGGCAAGCCATGATTGGTCAAGTGACACCTCATGCTTCCCCATTTACACAAAACCCCTCTCTTCCATCTCAATTACACCTCCTTCACAAATCACAAATCATATATAAACTTTCCATTACATTTCCTTTCTTTTTTCTTCACTTCCACAAAGAAATCCCCTCTCCAAAATCCTCCTTCATCTCAACATCCACCATCAACCTCAAGGGCATCATCTAGGTCATCATCTCCACCTCAAGCATCAACAAGATCTTCATCTTCAACCTCAATCAAGCTACTTCCTTCGGATTGGGGATCATCTCTCTCTTCGTCGGAATTATCACCTTGGATCAAGCTTCACATAACCAATCCTAGTGAGTATTCTTACTCACCAAGACTCCTCAAATTCCTAGTATACCTGTATTTACAATTCTGTACATTTACATCTTCAAAATCACATTTTAGACTATCAAGCACAACCACCAGATTCAGTTCTGTACACTGTGTTCGACCAGGATTAGTCGACTTGACCTAGGACCTAGTCGACTAGAACCCTTAGCTGAAACGTAACCTTTTCTGACTTCACAGGTTTAGTCGACTAGTCCCTATTACCAGTCGACTAGATATCCCTAGTCGACTACTAGAATTCCCCTAGTCGACTCCTGAAATAAAACTCAACTCTCTGTATCTCAAACTTAGTCGACTTAAGTATCCACATTAGTCGACTTGTAGTTCCCTGTTAGTCGACTACCCTTTTACCTAGTCGACTAACTCTTCCTGAAACAGAAACCCAAACTCTCTGGAACACATTATTAGTCGACCACCCTATTTTTCTAGTCGACTAACCCTTCTATTAGTCGACTACTATTCCAACCTAGTCGACTAACTTATGGCTGTCTGGTATCGTGATTTCCTTCTTGACTATGTATCTCACCCTTGATACATGTACTATATATTATTCCTACTTATACTTCATGGCTTGTACTTTATGATCTATTAATTGGTGTATATCATCACTTGTCACTTCATATTCCCAGGTTTATGTATTGCCGTGCAACTGCTTGTTTCATTCTTATACTTGTACCTTGCCGTGATATTATTGCTTCTTTACTTTATACCATGCGTGGCAGACCCTTCGAGGTCGTTGAACCCTGTTTACTTCTATGTTTTCCCCTTGCCTTGCTATGATCCAGACACGTCAGTTTTATGTTTCCTTTTAACACATGTATATCACCTGACTTGCTATACCCTCTGGCTAGACCATGACTCACCTTGAATAATTATCAATCTCCTTGTATACGTGTTACCTGATATACATCACCACTTGTCATGCTATCACTTTACATCCAGCATGATATATTTGACTTGTGATTATCTCTTTTACGGGAATATTGACTTGTTATTCAGTTTCATGATCAGTGACCTGTTTTCCTACTTTACATGCAGTGACCTGACTATATAGTACTTGTACTCCTAAATTCCTGATCATGTTCATTTTCTATTATTTCCCGTAAAGTGATAATTAGCTAATAAATCTTAAAAAGGACAACTTGTATGGGTATGGGAGGAAGTGATGGATGCCGGAATGATATCTTGCTTATAGTATGGAATGACATATATTGGCGGTACTGTTATGATTACTGTTATGATTACTATTAGGGGGACTTCGAGCCTCCAAAGCCGGTCCCAGGTGGTGGGAACCGTTGGACCACTAAACTGGTCCCCGGTGCATGTGAACAAAGCCGGTCCCAGGTGGTGGGAACCGTTGGGCCAGAAGACTGGTCCCCGGTGCATGAGTACCATTATAAGAAGCTCTATCAGTTCTCCATCTGCTTCCGTTAACAACCCTCGGATAACTTATATATGGATGTATGTGTGTTGGGGTGCACACCTGGACACATACCGAGATATATGGGTCAGACGAGTAATAATAATAATAGACATCGCCTATTGATTTCTGTTGTGTTTCCTATTATAGTTTCCGTTATGTGTATCCTTTACTCGTGTTATGGACCCCTGATCATTATTGTTATGCATTCCTGTTTTGACTATGATACGATTTGCAACTCTGATTCTATACGCTTGGATTTATGTGGCATGAGACAAGGGTATATATATGAGGGTTTCCTTTTTGGATTATTCCTTCGATGTACTAGTCTCATGTGACCGTGACTTAAGCGTATACAATCAGTCTTGTTTATATTCAGCTTTACTTGGGACTTCCTGATTTATGATTATGCTATACCTGTCCGTGTATATCACACTTGTGTTCTAACCCCCTATTCTTATCTCTTTGCCACTTGGCATGTAGCCTGTTCATTGTTGGGAGGTCCTGACTCCCTTGGATTTGTATGTTCAGGTTGAAGCTTGGATCGAAGTGGAGCTGTCCACAGTAGATCGAGCTTTCTTTAGTGAGCAGGCAGACTACTCTCTACTTCCTTCGTGCCAGACTCCTCTTTTGACTCACGGATCTTCATCCTACTCGTGAGCTTTTTGGTATCTTATTGTATATTTTACTTTTGGACTTGGTTGTGATAAAAGACATATGTAATATGTAATGTTTATCATACACTGTGATGACTTGTATATGTACCTTTTATGTTGGCATGTGTATGTATACCACGCTTTGTGTCGTACTCTGATTACTTATTGTACTTTTATGCTTAGCGTATATACGTGGGGGCTTCTTCTGACCTACGTATATACGTCGCAGTGACGTCCCCGTATCCGTGAAATCGGGGCGTTACAGGTTGGTATCAGAGCCTAGGCTCTCCCACCTATAGTACAATCAAGCGGCAAATTCTAGTAATTTGCTAATGCCAACTACAATGTACAAGTCATCTAGTCCTTCTTGATTATCTAGTTCTTCTTGGTTCCTTCCTTCATATCCTGAAATCCTTCCATTTTTTTTCCATCACTTTCCAGTCATTCTTCATCAGCTAGGCATGGATAGAAGATCGGTCGTAGCAACTCTGGACCAGCATCGAATGGACCCGCGGGAGAGAATGTGGATATATTGAGGGTTATCCAGATGATGATGGAGAACCAGCAGCAGCAGACCGAGCTTCTCCGCAAGAGATAGCAGCACCTAAGGAGCAGAGGCCGGGGAATATATCAGATTTCAGACGGCTGCAGCCAGCCATATTCACGGGTGAAGAGAAACCCCTGGATGCTGAACAATGGCTGACGGACACATCAGACCTGTTGAAAGCAGCCCGAGTACCAGAGGAAAAACCAAGTTGAGGTCGCCAAGATTCAGTTGAAAGATGTAGCTAGAACTTGGTGGCTAGCTGAAGAAGCCAGATTGGAGAAGCCTGTCACTTGGGACACATTCTCCAAGAGCTTCTATAGCAGTTTCTTCCCTGCCACTGCTCAGAAGGACATGGAAGAGCAGTTCATCAGACTTCAGCAAGAGAACAAGTCCGTGGATGAGTATGCCGCGGAATTTCTGAGGCTTAGCCGCTTCGCTCCGTATATGGTGACGGATGAGGAGAAGCGGGCAAGCAGATTCCAGCAGGGATTGCAGATGGATATACAAGTCTTTCTAATGCCCCAGCAGCTGAAGACATATTCAGCAGTTCTCACCATAGCTCGAGAAGTGGAGCGTGGACTAGAGAAGAAGAAAGAGAACTTGATGAGGAACCAGGCCAAGAAGAGGCCTTTTCAGTTATGGATGAGGATGATGGAGTTAGGGTAACCCAAGGCCCGATGATTCAGAGACCATTCCAATCTCCTCTTTCTCAGATGGTATGCAATTACTGCCACAGACCCGGACATTATAAGAGAGATTGTCGAGAGGCCAAGGATTATGTTTAGTGTGTGGATCAGGGAGACATATGCTAAGGGATTGCCCACACAGGAAGTTTGGACATGTGGCACCAGTCCGACCAGAACTTCCAGTACCTGTTAGACCAGCTCTTCCAGCCCCTTCACATCCAGTCCCAGCACTTCCAGTCCCGCCACTTAGGAGGCATCCAGAACACGTTGATCGGAGAGCTCCATTTCCACACCCAACAGTATGGTAGGGGAGCAAGACCTAGAGCAGACCGGGGTAGAGGCCAAGGTTACATCATGGCAGCAGAGGCATCAGATGATGCAGCTGAATGTGGAGACCAGTATCCAGATCAGGAACCTTGAGGATATCATGGTAACCACTACCCCAGATCTTGTATTTACGTTAGTTATCTTTCTTAATATTTCCTTATCATCCTCTCCTTGTCTATTTTAGTCTTTCATATGTTCACTTTAACCCTGTTTTGGAATGTTTAAGACCTTTGATTTCACCCTTGTCCCCTGTATGTTCAATTTACCCCTTAATGAAATTGCGAGGACGCAATTTTTGTAAGGTGGGTGGATTGTAATACCCCGTTCCCGGAATACGTACTTAGTTTCGTATTCAGATTTTCGATCGTATTTTTTTCGATTTATTTCCTGTATTTATTCTGTATTATGAATTCCTTATGATTGTTTTGCCTTGGATTTGGATCGGTGAACTCGGAGTCAGCCTTAGTCTGAGCCGGGACTCGATCTCAGAGTTTTACTTGTTTTAGACATTCTGGTTATCCGATTCAACCGATTTCAGTTTTAAACGTCGTTTTCCAATATTTTGGATTTTCTATGATTTTCTGGATTTTTCTGTGATTAAGTCGAAAATCTTCAAAACCGGTGTCGGCTAGTGCCGCTGACCGATTCCCGGATTTTAATTCTCAAACTGTTTTGAATTTCATGACGGTCCTTTAGACTTTATCTTTTAGAATTACATTTTCTGCTTAATACTTTTCTGAGAATTTTATGATTTTATGAAAATTCCGTCGGAGCCGGTAGGTAACTGATTCCGGGATTTTTAGTTTTAAAACTATAAAGTATTTCTTAAAAAGGATTTCACTATGAGTCTTCATATATTATTATTGATTTTTGGGTAAATTTGCGAGTCGTTCCGAGATACTTGAATTTCGGGCGATTCCGTATTTCCGAATTGTTTTCCGCATCCTCGATTCGAACCCGGGATTCTGTATTTTCAACAGCTTTATTCTGAGCCCAAGAGAAATATCCTCTCTTATTAAATTCTTTTTCCTTTTCCTTATTTCTTTCCTTCTTCCACAAGCCACAAGAATTCCTCTTTTCCAATTTTCCATTTTCCAAAATCCCACTTTCTCTCTCCAAATTCCACACACTTCCACCTCTCTTTCTCTCTCTTCCATGGCGGCCAAGTGGCCATAGTAGGGACACCTCCCCCCTCTCTTGGCAAGCCATGATTGGTCAAGTGACACCTCATGCTTCCCCATTTACACAAAACCCCCTCTCTTCCATCTCAATTACACCTCCTTCACAAATCACAAATCATATATAAACTTTCCATTACATTTCCTTTCTTTTTTCTTCACTTCCACAAAGAAATCCCCTCTCCAAAATCCTCCTTCATCTCAACATCCACCACCAACCTCAAGGGCATCATCTAGGTCATCATCTCCACCTCAAGCATCAACAAGATCTTCATCTTCAACCTCAATCAAGCTACTTCCTTCGGATTGGGGATCATCTCTCTCTTCGTCGGAATTATCACCTTGGATCAAGCTTCACATAACCAATCCTAGTGAGTATTCTTACTCACCAAGACTCCTCAAATTCCTAGTATACCTGTATTTACAATTCTTGTACATTTACATCTTCAAAATCACATTTTTAGACTATCAAGCACAACCACCAGATTCAGTTCTGTACACTGTGTTCGACCAGGATTAGTCGACTTGACCTAGGACCTAGTCGACTAGAAACCCTTAGCTGAAACGTAACCTTTTCTGACTTCACAGTTTTAGTCGACTAGTCCCTATTACCAGTCGACTAGATATCCCTAGTCGACTACTAGAATTCCCCTAGTCGACTCCTGAAATAAACTCAACTCTCTGTATCTCAAACTTAGTCGACTTAAGTATCCATTAGTCGACTTGTAGTTCCCTGTTAGTCGACTACCCTTTTTACCTAGTCGACTAACTCTTCCTGAAACAGAAACCCAAACTCTCTGGAACACATTATTAGTCGACCACCCTATTTTCCTAGTCGACTAACCCTTCTATTAGTCGACTACTATTCCAACCTAGTCGACTAACTTATGCTGTCTGGTATCGTGATTTCCTTCTTGACTATGTATCTCACCCTTGATACATGTACTATATATTATTCCTACTTATACTTCATGGCTTGTACTTTATGATCTATTAATTGGTGTATATCATCACTTGTCACTTCATATTCCCAGGTTTATGTATTGCCGTGCAACTGCTTGTTTCATTCTTTATACTTGTACCTTGCCGTGATATTATTGCTTCTTTACTTTATACCATGCGTGGCAGACCCTTCGAGGTCGTTGAACCCTATTTACTTCTATTTTTCCCCTTGCCTTGCTATGATCCAGACACGTCAGTTTTATGTTTCCTTTAACACATGTATATCCTGACTTGCTATACCCTCTGGCTAGACCATGACTCACCTTGAATAATTATCAATCTCCTTGTATACGTGTTACCTGATATACATCACCACTTGTCATGCTATCACTTTACATCCAGCATGATATATTTGACTTGTGATTATCTCTTTTACGGGAATATTGACTTGTTATTCAGTTTCATGATCAGTGACCTGTTTTCCTACTTTACATGCAGTGACCTGACTATATAGTACTGGTGTACTCCTAAATTCCTGATCATGTTCATTTTCTATTATTTCCGTAAAGTGATAATTAGCTAATAAATCTTAAAAAGGACAACTTGTATGGGTATGGGAGGAAGTGATGGATGCCGGAATGATATCTTGCTTATAGTATGGAATGACATATATTGGCGGTACTGTTATGATTACTGTTATGATTACTATTAGGGGACTTCGAGCCTCCAAAGCCGGTCCCAGGTGGTGGGAACCGTTGGACCACTAAACTGGTCCCCGGTGCATGTGAACAAAGCCGGTCCCAGGTGGTGGGAACCGTTGGGCCAGAAGACTGGTCCCCGTGCATGAGTACCATTATAAGAAGCTCTATCAGTTCTCCATCTGCTTCCGTTAACAACCCTCGGATAACTTATATATGGATGTATGTGTGTTGGGGTGCACACCTGGACACATACCGAGATATATGGGTCAGACGAGTAATAATAATAATAGACATCGCCTATTGATTTCTGTTGTGTTTCCTATTATAGTTTCCGTTATGTGTATCCTTTACTCGTGTTATGGACCCTGATCATTATTGTTATGCATTCCTGTTTTGACTATGATACGATTTGCAACTCTGATTCTATACGCTTGGATTTATGTGGCATGAGACAAGGGTATATATATGAGGGTTTCCTTGTTTGGATTATTCCTTCGATGTACTAGTCTCATGTGACCGTGACTTAAGCGTATACAATCAGTCTTGTTTATATTCAGCTTTACTTGGGACTTCCTGATTTATGATTATGCTATACCTGTCCGTGTATATCACACTTGTGTTCTAACCCCCTATTCTTATCTCTTTGCCACTTGCATGTAGCCTGTTCATTGTTGGGAGGTCCTGACTCCCTTGGATTTGTATGTTCAGGTTGAAGCTTGGATCGAAGTGGAGCTGTCCACAGTAGATCGAGCTTTCTTTAGTGAGCAGGCAGACTAGCTCTACTTCCTTCGTGCCAGACTCCTCTTTTGACTCATGGGATCTTCATCCTACTCGTGAGCTTTTTGGTATCTTATTGTATATTTTACTTTTGGACTTGGTTGTGATAAAAGACATATGTAATATGTAATGTTTATCATACACTGTGATGACTTGTATATGTACCTTTTATGTTGGCATGTGTATGTATACCACGCTTTGTGTCGTACTCTGATTACTTATTGTACTTTTATGCTTAGCGTATATACGTGGGGGCTTCTTCTGACCTACGTATATACGTCGCAGTGACGTCCCCGTATCCGTGAAATCGGGGCGTTACAGTGACGATTGGAGAAGATGGTGATTTTGAAAAATAAAAAATAAAGTTAAAGAAGAATAGAGAGTAGCGAAAGACTTGTTGATATGTGTGTTATACACTAAATAATAAAAGAAAAAGAAAAACCTAAAAGTACTTACTCACCTCTTTCAGTTGATGACTTACCTTGAATTCTTGTCAAAGACTTACCTTATTTTGAAGGCGAGTAAAGCATGACAAATAGGATCTCCCTGTTCTCAGACTGAAACTATGAATTCAAATGCAAGTAGAAAATAAAATAAAAATGGCTATCCATCACCATAAGCCATCAAAGGCACTTGCAATGGCAAGGCAATATTGATGCTATAGATTTCATTTGGATATCATCAAAACAAAAAGTAGAATAGTAAGAGAATAAGAAGAACATAAAATGCAATATTCAATTTGAAATAGAGTAAAAACGAAGAAAGGATGAACTTACACCTGGGGGGGCAATTCAGACCCGACCCGCTAGACCCGACCCGACCCGACCCAGAGTAAGTGGGTATGGGTTTGAGCTATACGGGTTTGGGTCGTAATCGGGTCGACCCACCAGACCCGATTAATAAATGGGTCGGGTCGACCCAAACCCACAAACCCGCTAAGACCCGCTAAGACCCATTTACCTTTTATATTTTTTGATCCAGAGATTTTTTTTTGGGAATCATTTATCATTTCCGCTCAGGGACTTCATAATTTAGCTCTCCATCCTTTCTTCATCAAAATCCAATACACCATACACATTGCACAATCTTCTATGAAAAACCTAAAGCCCTTAAGTTTAACTACATTCTCATAAATAAACAAAATTATATTGCATAAACAATCCTGAGTTTGTCTCAATCCCACTAATACTTTCACCTTATTTCAGAGAATAAGAAGCATTGCATTTGATATACATGATTTTATGATTTTTAAACTTATTGAAACCAACATTATGCCACTGTCATCTACTTATAGAATGCAAGACAAGGTTCCTACAAAACATTTACCGCTAACGGGTCGACCCGACCCGCCGACCCATTTAGTTAAATGGGTCAAATGGGTCGGGTCGGGTCGACCCACATAATACTGGGTCGGGTTTGGGTTTGGATTTTGACCCATATAAATAAATGGGTCGGGTCGACCCGACCCGATTATGGGTCGACCCATTTAAGACCCGACCCAATTAGACCCGACCCGACCTAATTGCCACCCCTACTTACACCGACGTCACTTCTCGATACAACCATCTTCTCTTTCTAACATGAAACTTCTCTCTGGTCCCAGTTAAATAAATAAAATGAAAAATTATTAAAAAAAATCCTAAGTTACAAACTACAGAATAGCCTAGCCTATACTCTCTACTGAATCCTCCCCTTTTTGTCTTCGAAAATACAATATTTATAAGTGAAACAGAGAGGTAAGAGGAGTGAACAGATAGGGGAGCAAATGCTTCCTCAGATGTTGCAATCAAGCCGCAGATTCGTAGCTTTGGCCGCGGATGTGGCCAGATGGCCACATCCTTAGAGCAGATCATTCCCTCGCTTTGTTTTGTTCGTTTATCCAACTTTCAAGATTTGGCTTCTGGATTTTAATGATATCACTATTGATCTTCAGCTAACCTAAATGGATTCTTAAAATTCGAATTTAATCAGTTTTCATTTGGTGTTATCTCTCTGATTTGCTCTAATTTTCATTTGAATATTTGTTCTAATCCTTGATTTTGATTTAATCTGAATTTCAGCAGGCTTTTGGGCTTATTTCCTCTTCCATCTCCTTTAGTAAAGGCCTACATGAATTTAGACAAAAATTCTATTAAAAAGCAGTATTTATTATACCATAATTATGGAAATGTTACGATAAATATGCAATATTAGTAACCGATCACGCCCCCATACTAATCTTTTGCTCGTCCTCGAGCAAAATAAATGAAAAATAAAATAAAACTAATTTAGTTTAACTCACTTTTGTATAAATCACAGTTGCGCTTAACATGTGTAACAAGTTGTTAAACCTCTAAGTTATCACTAGAAGACGAGTTTTATCTCATGAGGGTTTTCAGTGGATTACACCCACAAAATTCATAAAGAAAGAGAAACAAAGTGTTAGAATTTTCGAAAAAGCATTTTGAAAAAGAGAGAAAATATTTGAGGTATTATTGTAAGAATTAAGCAATCTATTAGTTATAAGAAAATTAAAATTTTCATTCCTAAATTTAATCTCTATTCAAAAACTTGTTATCAATTAAGGTAAGAAGTTAAACTATATTTCTCATCCAGTCTATTACTTTAACTTAAGTCATTGCACCTTTGTGACAGTGAAATTTTAACTCGAGATTCTTTTAACTCTAACTCTTGTGCCTTATTTTTCATATTTTTTGTGTATTATTTCTCAGTTCTATTAGGCTTTCTAATCTGCTGATGTAACGAGCCTTTAGTCAGTGACTCCCAAACCGGACGGTCTTAGGACATCGGGTGAGAAAACACCCCAAGGACTTAAGGACTCGAGTTTTACAAGGCAACAAAACTAAGGGTTTTTATTTATAAGATGAACCGCTTTTAGGCGTGAATATTTATGCTTTATGAGGCATTACCCGGCTTAATTAGAGGATTTTGATATAATATATATATAATAAATTTTTTTCTTTTCTACTCTTTTTTTGTAAGGCAGAAGAATCTTTGTTTTAAACCCTAAGTGTGTTAGTGTATAAAGTAAGCATATTTCATCAAGGTAAAAATCAAGACTAAATTACTTTTTTTAATTTTTCTTCCTAACCCTAGAAATTAAACAAATAATATTATTTTGACTAAATATAAGAAATGCTAATTATGATTCTCTTATTCCTTAAAATTACCTTAAATTCTTACAAAAAATAGGTCAAAAATATTGTTTCTTTTTTCAAAAAGTTTTTAAAAATAAAGAAAATGTTATTTTTTTAAATAAAAGGAAACCTATGTTATGTTAGAACCCTTCCCACACCTATAATTGACAGAGAAAAAGAGAGTAAAAAGTAAAAGTTAAGGTTAAGAGATTTATCTATTTTCACGCGATTAATCCGCTGTAGCAAGAGCTAAACGGGTCGATCCGCAGGGAGAGATGCGATGCAAGCTTTTCGATACGATCTCTCTGTATAAAACTTGGAAAGAAAAGATGATGGTTATAAAAGAGTTGATTTAAATAGAAAGAGAGATCATAACCAACTAATCATCTACCACAACCAAGCATTAGTCTATTAAGAATAAATATCATATTGAACCTATAAAGATTAACCCTACAGTGTTGCTCCAAACTCAAGTAAGAAAAGTAAGATAGAAAGTAAACCCTAATTAAAGTATACTAAATAAAATTAAATATTATTTTATCAAAGTCTCAAAGCATAGCATAAGAAAAGTTATTTTAGACTTAACATTAAGCTATCAAAGTATCTAAGTATAAACTAAGAATAACCATTAAATAGTATACGCTAAAGCTAGTTTAAATTAATTCATCACTAATCTTCAATAATTATTAACTGATCCTAGGGTTTCAAATAGGCATAGAGTTTAATCAATTTATCTTATAAAATAAGGCTTTAGCTAGTGGAGAGATTAGCAAGATACGAGAGAATTAGTTACTCATATTCATGGTGAAATTAAGCATGATATTTAAAAGTTGCATAGAAGAAATTAAAGTAGAATTGAAAACAAAATAAAATTAGAAAAAAAATATAGAAGAAAATAAGAATCTTTATTAATTTTGTCACCAATTTAGTATAAAAGCCTTCTCCCCTTTACAAATCTTCTTCAAAGTAGAAAAATTAGAAAATATAATAGAAATTCGAAAAGAAAAGATAATCTAAAGAAAACTCTATACTTGATTCTCTGAGATGTCTCTCCTCTGTTGTTCTTCAGGGGTATTTATAGGAGATCCTAGAAGTAGAGTCCCAGTAGAATACTCCCCCAAACTTTCAAGCAAACGACCACATAACTGCAGCATTTCCGTGGCTATTTCGGGAAAACCCGACACTTTTGTGGAATCTGGGCACGCGCTTTAGCGCTTGGCTACATTTCGTCCATCTATCTGGAGATCTATCCTTAGAACCCTCGTTTGAATTCTGAAATTTAAAATAGCTTTGTTTTCTAGATAACTTATGAAATGAGTTATTTATAAATCTGATTAAACTTGAATTCTCTCCTTTATTTTTGACTTAGGATAGGATAATTTCTAATTTGATTTGACTTATGGGCTTTTTTTTTGACTTGTGAGCTTTTTTTGGTTTCTTTACTTTTCTCTTTTTAATTATCGAGGCCTATGCATTACTAAACACTAAAATGATTAAAAAGCAGTGCTTTATAAAAAATAAATATGAAAATGTGACTAAAAATATATACTTTTTATTAACAATCACACCCTTACACCTATCTTTTACTCGTCCTCGAGTGAAACAAAAAAGAAAAATCTAAACTCAACTAATCTAATTGATTGTGAACGCGCATTGCACATTTTGAGTCACTTATGTCACATTTTCTTCATTTATTTTAAATAAAACTCTGCTTTTTAATGTATTTTCATGTTCAGTGGTATGCAGTGTAATTAATGAAAAAATGAAGAGATTGATAGATTTATCCAATTAAATCTAAATAATTGAAAGATCAAGCAAATCGAGGGTCAATTCAAATCCAAAGGTTGTGGAAGCTATTTTATCTGAAAACTGAATATATCAGATAAGATAATATCATCTAATTTTAAGGAAAAAAATAGATTGTTTGAAACCCTTATCGGTTTCACTGAAGATAAATAGACATCTTATCAATTTTAGAAGACAAATTGAATATCTAAGAGGATAAATGGATAGAGAGAAGATCAACAGATGAGATGAAACAATTTAAATTTGAATTTAGACTAAATATATTTTAGTGTTTTAATCATAACTTTTACTATCTAAACTCAAATCTAATGATTAAAGATGATCCAAAAAGAAGACCTACAGGGTTACAATTCTTAAGTTGATCACTATTTTCAAATTTATCGTCTGATAAGTCATATTCAGCAATCAAAATGATATCAAGTTGCAGATCAGAATTGAATTTCTACATAAAATTTTGGATAAATCAAATCAAGTTTAGAGATAAAAGGAGAATTCAAATTCAGAAATAGTCAACTCTCCTATCTTCATACGCTTCTTATCCCTTTGATTTTCACATATAAATATCCTCATACCTCGAAGGCAGAAGGTGCATCACTCCAGAGAGAGATTTAAATTAGTTTAGCTTAGGTTTTTCTTTTCTTCTTCAATGTAATTTTTATTTTTTCTTTTATTTTATTTTTAGGTTAGAGAGAGTTACATGATTAAAAAAGAGGAAGAGTTATTGTAGAGTGACACTATATAATCTTTTCTTCAAGAAACTTATATTGAAGGTGATAATCAATAGAGATTTCCCACTGCTCTTTATCGTACTCAATCTGGTCAAACACTGCTTCATGTACTTCTTTCTTCTACTTTGCTTTATATTACTTCACATCCAATCATGGTATGTTAATCTGCAGTAGAGGTAAATCTTCTTCCTTTATCTCTTTTCTATTTTCTTTTTTAGTTTAATTTAACAATTTTCAATCAATATTTTCTCTTTTATTTCTTTTTCTTTGAACTTGTTTTTCTTTTCTTTTGAATTAAAACCATCTTAAATATTCTTCTTTTATCTCTTTTTATTTTTGATTTTTGTACCAATATTTTTCTTTATCTTTTTTGTTTCTTTAAATTTTTATAAATAAAATAACAACAATACCACCATCTTTTCTTCTACATCTCCTTCTTAACTATTTTTATTTTCTTTTAAAACTGAGAAGAGAACTCTTAAATCTGTTTTAGTTAATTAAAAGAAGAAACTAACTATAAATCTTCTATCATTGTCCTTCTCTGTGGATCACGACCAGTTAGCCCAATGCTATATGGTAGCATCGAGGACCTAACACTGTTCTAAAAGTCTATTTTTTCTGTGTAGGTTTGGCTCGATCATAATTTTGACGTCGTTGTGGGGAGGGATGGTAAGTTTTCTTTCTCTTGATTTACTTTAACAATTTAACTCTTCTTCTTCTCTGTTTTGATGTACAGGGGCTAATTATAGAAAAATAGGAGCTGCAGTGAAAATATTGCAACTTTGTGCCTCTGTCCAAGAAGGCAGAGAGCATCAGAGCTCACAACTGTGGTGAACTACCAACTGTAGTTTCTTACAGATTGCTTGATTTTCAAAGATTTAGCTCTCTGCAGTTATTAGTTTATCTGTTTAACTCATTATATATATATATATTTCTAATCAACAGTAACTGTTAATTTGTAAATGCTAAGAAAAAAACGTTTAGACTCTTGCATCTTAGGGCATCTGTCTATTTCATTTTCTTACATTACTGTTGAAGAGTGATAGAAAAAAAAAGTCCGTTTGTATTGCGTATAGCTTATGAAACACACTTATATGTTATATTGCTTGAGTGTTATCTTTTACTTTATACTTGCACACTGTACTAAAAAGATTAAGGGCATATCCTTAAACAAGATAAGGTGGGGAAGTCTCTGTTGTTATTGCAGTGATCATGATTTATTATAGTTTATTTTTATAATTTGTTTGGGTTACTTAGGCTTAACGCGTATATATAGGGTATTTTCCTTGCGTATAAAGAAAATCTTGTGACACCCCGCTTCTCAAAATACACTGGAGTGGGGACGTGACGAGAGTCGATGATCATATATGCAAGAAAAAATATGCAAGAAAAAATATCCCATGTATACGCGCTAAGTCTTAAATAACCTGAACAAGATACAAAAATAAAAATATAATAAATCACGATCACTGCAATAACACATATAGATGTCTACACATGATGATAAATAAACAAAGAGATAGAATGATAACTGATAATGATATAGAGAGAATCATGAAATAACAGGAATAAAAGGAAAGGCAAGAGTACTGATAATCAACAGAGAGAAACTATGAATTCCTCACAATGCGTACGATCTCATCAACACCGGACAATAGAATAAAACATCTTATTCCTGAATGCGCAAATCTAGAGAAGTCAGAAAACTCTCAATAACTGTGTAAGATAAAGGAAGTGTACATGTGCATAATACGTCTATACAATAATAACATGTCTAAAACTCTAAATGAAAGATAACTGAATAATAACAAGAATAAATATGTAAATAAAAGATAACTGATACCTCTGTAAAACAAACAACTGATATTCAGGTATGTAACCTAGATATGTCTCTACTCTGCTTGGTTATTATTAATCTAACTAATATGATATTTAGCTGCGTTCTATACCACAACCATTTTCTCACATATCAAACAAAGTTATCGTTTGTGTAACTGTCTGCCAATATAGTGTATGTGTTTTGAAAGGGTACCATGCATGCTTGGTACCACGGTCTAATACCCCTAGCGCTGAATCAGGACAAGCCGCAAGGCTCTAATAACTAAGACCATAACCCTACACAAAAGATAACTGGTGTGGTGCCGTAATCCAGGTATAGCCCTGATAACTGACAATTGAATAACTAGGTAGGTAGTACTATCTTGGTTCCCCATGGTGGAACCCAATTATGGACCCATAATTGGGTATACCATCACAAGTCCTCCAAAATACACGACATGTATTATCAGACAATTACCCTTTTCTCAGGTTATGGTGTCTTTTATTAACAGGCAAATGATCTAAATTATTATGTAATAGTAACCGATATCTCAAACAACTACTGATGTCAATACTAGCTGATATCTGATAATTGACAACTGATATCTGACAACTGATAATTGATAACTAATACTGACATCTGATCTAAAACATTAGAGATATAACCACTAATAACAATGGTACCACTAATAACTGGTAACTGATGTAAAACTCTGAAGATGTAATATTATTGATATCAATGAGATCTTTATCACAGTAATTCTATCTCTATAAAGGAATAACTACAGTAACTATGAACTAATCATGAAGTTAAGTACTAAATATCCTCGAGATCAACTAGATCGACATATACTGAAATCATATCTAACGAGTGAAACATCCTCGAACAACATGAAATATAGAATGGTCTACATCTATTACTCAATACTGACAACTCATCCACACTGAAATAGTATAATCAGAGAATAGAACTCGAAAATACTCATCATCAAAAGTGAATTATCAATACTCTGGCAATCCAACAAGTGGGTGAATTCAGAAATAATTGCTCCTAACAGTCTAAAATAAGTCTCATCGTACACATCAAAATCAAGGGTAGCATATTCACACATCTGATTATAATCCAACATTATACATCTGATCTAAATATCAAACATTATATATCTCATCTAAATATCAATTAAGAACCCAATGAAAAGAATATAAAGCTCAGGTCAACCCGAACCCTAAATTAGTCAATACCAATCCAAGTATCAAATAAATCAATCTATTAATAAAGCAACGTTATATCTAACCCGTCCTCAATATCCAAAGAGTTCCCGTCAAAATAACCATCAAATAAATGTCTGATAAGAATTCACAAAAAATATGCTATCTATCCACAAACACGAACTAGGCCAATCACTAGATTGAGTCAAGTCACATCCAAAGATATACCGCAACTAGTCCTGAATCAAAAGTGATAAATAACTACACATGAAATGATACAAATAAATGCTCAAAATAAACTATACAAATTAAATAAACACTCACCGATCTCATATGAAATGATACGAATAATTATACTAGTAAAATAAACCAAAAGCTCATATGAAATGATACGAGTAATTACACAAACATCCACTAACAACAGTCAATAAGTAATAACAAAAAAGCAAACACTCACATGAAAATGACGCAGTTTTGGGTCCGAATCGCCCTCAGTTCCGCACTAAAAGAATGGTTCTGGATCTCCGAATCGTCTTGTATGTCAGTATTCGAATCGCTTGGCGTATCGGCACTCTGCGAACACAAATCTAGATCTCTGTTACAGGTTTCGAATCGCGGAATCAGATCCGCATCGCTGTAATACACAACAACACACATCGAGAGGGACACGGATTGAGAGATAGGAAGAGAGATACCTAGTCACATCCACTCACTTACACAGGCATACACATGCACGACACACATATGCACCCAAACATACACCTACCTACAAACACCACACATACTTATGTGTACCCACACATGCACATACACATCTATACATACATGTACCACACACATGTACACACCCACGCGCACACACACACGTACACACACCTATAAACACACATTCACACACAAACACACTCAACTGCACACATCTACACTCACACACACACACCTAAACACTAACACACCCATTTACATACAAAACACACATATTAAAAACACACACACACACACACACACACACACACACATACACACACTTAAAGGGCGCGCGCACGCATACACACACACACACACACACACACAGAGAGAGAGAGACTCACACATTGTTTGGGGACGACCATCGACCATTGATGGTAGCCCGTGGAGGAGGCGGAGAGGCCACGATGATGTTGGAGAAAAGAAGGAGTAGGCCGATTCTCGCCGGAGAACATCGAAGGCTCCAGGTGCGTGTGCAACTGCCGAGGGGAGATAGGGGGCTCGGCATGAGGGGAGGAGCATGGTATGATGGCAGAGGGCTACCGCGGAGTTGCGACATGGCTCCAGCCCGGAGAGAGGGATGGGCATGGGCTGTGCTCAGCCAGGCCATGGGGGGTGATGAGTTTCTTGGTGTAAAGAAGGAGGAAGGGGTGTGAGGCTGGCCTGGGTGATGGTGAAGAGCTTGGCTCGGGTGTCCATAGGGGCTTGCGAAGGTCAGGGCGTACTGTACGAAGGTGGAGGAGCGGTGTAAGGGAGGGCTGCAGCTCGGGGAGTGTCTCGCCATGGCATGTTGGAGGTGATGGCGAAAGCTGGGTGGTTGGGTTATTCGGGGGTTGAAGGAGGAGTCGTGGGGAGCTTGCGGCTGAACCGAGGGGGTGGAGTTACGGCTCTGCGAGGCTAGGCAGAGGGTTGTCGTGGGTGGTGGCTCCGGGTTGTTGCCGCAGAAGCTCCAGCGGTGGTGGTCAAGGGGGTAGTAAGTGGTGGCGGCTGTGTGCTGAGGGGGGAAGAAGAAGAAGAAGATTAATAATAAAGTTAGGATTTAGAATTAGGAGATTATGTATAGGTTATTAGATTAATAGGTTGTGGATTGAGTCTTGGGTTAATGGGTTTGGATAACGGGTTATAGGTTTATGGGTTTGGGGATTGGGGTAGTGGGTTTGGGTTATGGGTTGGAACATGGATTTAGGAATAATGAAATGCAATAATACTAATACTAATAGTGATAATAATATTACTAATAGTATTTGTAATTAACCATAATCATAATAATAATAAAGACAACAACAATATTTCAATAATAATAATAATATTAATAATTATAATAATAAGTAATAATCACAATGAAATAATAACAACAACAATTATGTAATGCCACGATCCCGCAGGTACGGAGACATTATTGTGACATATATACGTAGGTCGAAAATACCCTCACATCATATATACCCTAAGCATCAGTACATGTAATAATCAGAGAATGAAAGTATGCAGTGCATTATACATTCTAACATATAAATACAATTACAAAGTTATCACAGGATGTGACAAAATATTACAAGAATATTACATCACCGATAGGACAAATGCGAGAATATAAAGAGATATATAAGTATGAACAGTATAAAAAATGCTGACGAGTTACAAAAAGAAAACTCGAGATACGAGTAGGGGGTCTGGTAGGATAGAGTTCTGGATGATCAACTGCTGATCCATGATGCTACCGCTGTGCAACTTTGATCATCAGGAAGTCCACCGTGGTCCAAACTCTAAGATCTGAACATGCAGGTTCAGAGGAGTCAGAACTCCCCAACGAGTGGTGTGGTGAATGACAAGTGGCTTGCAGGGACAAACACACGTGAATCAATAAATCCAAGTCCAAGAGCATGCATTGAAAACTGTATCGTAAGCATAGGCATATAGGAGCAGGTAAGGAGGTAGCAAGTAAGGTAGTGTGGTAAAATCAGTTATATAAGCCCAAATTATCGGTTCGTGAGGTTAGTACGTCGAAAAATTAATCCAAATAAGAAAACTCTCATATATATTCCCTATACCTCACATCACCGTGTCCTGAGTTCATATAACCTGAATTGTCTCCTAAACTAAGAAAACAACATAAAAATCGATAAAAGCGATAAAACTGATAATACCGAACACAAGCAAAATCAGCTGTACAAGCTCAGTTTACGACTTCATGAGACAAGTACGTCGAAGGGATAATCCAAATAAGGAAACCCTCATCTATATACCTTATGCCCATGTTACCGTAATTCGAGTGTATACAGCCCGAATTGCAAAACCGCACGACAAGTTATTGATTAGCACTTTATTATTATTGTTACTCACCTACCCATAAATCTAGGTATGTGCCCTAGAGTCCCAATGCACATACATCTATATATAAGTAAGCTGAGGTTGTTATTGAAAAAGATGAGACCAATGGGTTATGTTTACAGTGGGTCTTATGCCCAGGTCCACGACCTAGGTTGTCCGTTGTTGGTGTACAGAATCAGTCGCAAGGCCTACAGGAAGTGGGTCTTATATTATACCCATTCAGGAATATAACAGGAGGTAGGGAGCCAACGCTCCCCTCGGACACCTGGAAGCTCTCAGGTAGATTCAGAAGATTTGATTTGTACAACATATCTAATACCACTGTAAACATATTCACCACTTGAAATTCAACAGTTTTCCCTCACCCGATGTAGGTTGGCCGTTTTATAATTTATTATTATGTAATTATCATATTTACGGGAATAACAGGAGTATGACAGGTTCATGAGTTATAAGAGTAACAGGAGTACATAAGTACTAGTACTGTATACAATACAGGAAAGCAAGACATGATTCTCGAAATATGATAATCACAAGTCAAGTGATAATATATTAGGTGGCAGGTGATAAATGATATCAAACAGGTGTCAGTTGATAGCATGCAGGAGTCATGTGTCAAGTAATAACGTGTCAAGTAATAACATGTCAAGTAATAGTGCAGTAGATATCACAATCATATAACATAATACAAGAAAACAGTATCAATACAGAGGATCGGTACGAATACATGAAAATGATATAGTATTGGAAAATAGTGTATGTAACGGTCCCAGTCTTAATATTTTTCATTATCACTATAATCATTGATTATCCTTAATCTAAGCGTGGGATCCATCAAGATACGACACTTCAATTTCGGCTAGCGCCCGCCTACTTATGGCTTCACAACATCTCCGCTCAAAATGCATATATAACCTCAGCATGATTTATATCAAGTTTCCAAAATTGTTCCAACAACTCGGTAGAAATTCATAAGCCTACGCAATTCTGCTCCATAATCTCTATATTATTAACAAGATTCAAAGTCAAGTACCTAATAACACAAACATTATAATGTATTACAAAAGTTCATGGCAAGCATCAACATAGAAAGTTTTACATAGTATTTCTTAAACAATAAATACATAAGATGGAACATGCCAAAAAGTGAAAATGATCTCCCGCTGTCACCTATCCCGTATTTTGCCATTAAGCGGGTACTTTGCCTTTATCCAAACCTGAATGTGATTAATATAATAGAGTGAGCTCAAAAGCTCAGTGAGTAAAACAACAAATATATGCATAACCATTATGTATGTCTATTGGAATTTATTATAAAGGTAACAATTGTAATTTGTACTATTTTTGTATATTTTTAGTATTTGCTGAAAGTCTTGACCAAAACACAGTGATTGGTCTTATTGGTCAACTTGCCCTTCCTATAGTCGACTAATCCTGTTACTAGTCAACTTATCTTAAAGCTATAGTCGACTAAGCTCTGTCCAAAAAAATATTCACTCTCTGTTGGCTGCCTGTAACTCAACTAGTCGACTACCCTATCTTGTATAGTCGACTACTCTTGGTACTAGTCGACTTATCAACCATCTATAGTTGACTATGTCCTGACCAAAAAGGATGTCTACTCTCTGTTTGTTGCCTGTAACTAAAGCTAGTCGACTACCCTATCTTATATAACTGACTAATATTGATTTTCAGAGACTCGCGTACCAGTATCTCACATCTATAGTCGACTTGGCTCAGGGATTAGTCGACTTATATAGTTGAAATTTGCCTACATCAGTCGACTCATCACAGAGTCTAGCGTTAAAGAATTTTTTTTATAGTTTTCACATGCATTTTCCATCTTAACCATATAAAGTATAAAACAAATTTCAATTTTATCATTTACACTCTTGTTAAACATGAAGTTGGACTTCCCTTCGGTCACCTCCGGTTAAACCCCAGTCCCTTCCTCCAATACGTAAATCAACGTAATAATCTCCCCTTCGGTCACCTCTGGTTCAACCTGGGCCCTTCATCCTATACGTTATTCAACGTAATATTCTCCCCTTTTGTCACCATCGGTTCAACCCGGTCCCTTCCTCCGAATGCATAATAATTAAAACTTTCATGTAATAACTACATACAAGGATTCATAAAGCAATATCAATATAAATGGTTTTCATGATTGTCACTTTACATTATGCCAACATTATGGAAATCATGTTTAACAGCATGCGAGCCTTTTCAAGGTAACAACACTTTATATCATCTTAATTTATGCGTAGCCGTATATATACATAAGATCAATTATTACATTTATTCATAGAACTATTTCTTCTTAAGAGGCATGTGTTCGGCTACCGTAGATACACACAATAAAGTTATCAATCATGCATAATGGTAAGCATACATGAAAATAGCTACAAATGTTACCATAAGATTGTCTATAATGCATACTTAAAATATAGAAGCCATACACATGTATTATCATTCATATCCACATCCACTTATAATTTAGCAATTTTCACTTTACTTCAAACTTGACGACTACATACTATTATTTTGGGGTTTGGATGTTCTACTCACCCTTAAAGAGAATATCCCCGGTTATCAAGCTTGGTTACCGGCTATAATAGAGTCTACAAGATCATAACAATATCATTAGTAGTTTATAGTTGAAAGAGTTTAAGAGCGGTGTAGTAGGCTTAAGGATTGCTTACCTTCTTTGACCAAAATCACCCTCCTATCTTGCTACCTAGGCCAACCTTGTCTTCAAGAATTATCTCTCTAAAGTGATGTTAGATCACCACTTCTCTATGCTCTAATAGGTCTTTGGAGGAGATAATCAAGGCTTAGGAAATCTTTTAGCAATTAGGAAGAAAAGGAAGAAGAGTGGGTGAATGAGTGAGAGAGAATGAGTGAGTGGGTGAGTGAATGAAGGGCTTGAGGGGGAAAATGCAAACTGCTGCTGCTCCTCCTTGACCGGCAGCAAAAAGGGAAGGGAGGGGGATTTTTGGAGTTCGAAATGAAGAGAGAGGGAGAGTGTTGCCAAATGAGAATTTTCTCCCTAATTTTCCCTTTATATACCTCACTTTTTTAATGAGATCATACCTAGTGCTCCCCTAACATCATCTCTCTACATCTCTACCTTAGTCCTATAAGTAAGGTCCCCATACCTCTCCCTTCATGATGCATAGTACTAACAAGTATGGTGGGAGCATGGAAAAAAAGTCAACATGCATGTGTATATTTAAACCCATATACATATATATACTAGTCTATGCATGGTATAAGGTTTAGTATAAGTATCCTACATGAATTCTTGTCTCCACATTATCTCCCTAAGGCACTCAAGTGTGTTAAATAGGTGATTTAATTAAGGTAAGTGTTACAGCTTTACCTTCCTTTAGGAAGTTTTGTCCTCGAAACTCAATGTACCTTAGAACAAATGTGGATAGTTCTTTCGCATCTCCTCTTCTAGCTCCCAAGTTGCTTCTTCTATATGTTGATTCCTCCATAAAATCTTGACCAAGGGTATAAGTTTGCTTCTCAATTGTTTCTCCTTGCGATCTAGGATTTGCACTGGCTTTTCCGTATATGACATGTCTTTTTGTATTTGCAGAGGTCCATAGGAGATTATATGGTTAGGATCAGGTATGTACTTTCTTAACTGAGAGACATGAAATACATTATGCATTCTCTCCAAAACAGGAGGTAAGGCTAAACGATAAGCAACCGGTCCAATTCTATCCAATATTTCAAATGGTCCAACATATCTAGGAGCTAATTTGTTCTTATTGCCGGCGCGTCTTACTCCCTTCATTGGAGATACCTTCAGGAAAACTTTATCCCCTATCTCAAACTCCAGTGGTCTGCGGCGATTATTTGTATAAGCTTTCTGCCTGCTCTGGGCTGCCTTCATCCTTTCCTTAATTAACTTAATTTTATCAGTAGCTTTTGAATTATGTCAGGACCGAATATCCTTCTATCCCCAACTTCCTCCCAATAGATCGGTGATCTATATTTTCTACCATATAATGCTTCAAACGGAGGTATGCCAATGGTGGACTGATAACTATTATTATAAGCAAACTCCACTAAAGGTAAATAGTTATCCCAACTTTTTCAAAATCTAATACACAAGTCCTCAGCATATCTTTCAATATTTGAATAGTCCTTTCTGACTGTCCATCTGTTTGGGGATGTGCCACTGTACTGAGCTGCAACTTAGTGCCCAAATCTTCAGATAGGCTTCTCCAAAATCTAGATTGAAATTTAGGATCCCCATCTGATACAATGGACTCAGGCACTCCATGCAGTTTAACTATTTCTCGGATATATACTTAAGCTAGTCTCTCCATAGAATAATTGATCCGGATAGGTAGAAAGTAGGCAGATTTGGTAAGTCTATCTATCACTGCCCAGACTGTATGTAGTCCTTGGGATGTCCGAGGTAGTTCAGTAACGAAATCCATGGCAATGTGATACCACTTCCATTCAAGAATTGATAATGGTACCAGCAATCCTGGGGGCTTCTTATATTCTGCTTTCACTTGCTAACATACTAAGCACTTGTGGACAAAATTGAAAATTTTCATTTTCATTCCATCCCACCAGAAGTTATGACACAGATCCTGATACATTTTTGTGCTCCCCGGCTGAGCTGTATATGGGGTACAATAAGCTTCCTGCATTATTTCTTCTTTTATCTCTGCTACATCAGGTACACATAATCTGCGTCTGAATTTCAGTACATCAACTTCAATTTTAAACTCCTTGAGTTCTTCTTCTAGTACCTTCTTCATAATTTTCCTTATTTGAGTATCTCTTTGTTGGGCCTCTTTGATTTTGTCATATAAATCAAATTGAATACTTACTTGATTCAATTGATTTCTAACATTGGAAGGATCAATGACTCGCACCTCTACTTGCATTTCTTCTAGATCTCTTTATAATCTTGTTTGGCGAGTTATAAGTGCGGCCACTGCTCCTCCTAATTTCTGACTCAAGGTATCAACCACCACATTGACCTTTCCAGGGTGGTAGTGGATAGTAATATTATAACCTTCTATTAGTTCTAGCCATCTCTTCTGCCGCATATTCAGTTCTTTTTGTGTGAAAATGTACTTCAAACTTTTATGATCAGTAAAGATTTCACAAGACACTCCATACAAGTAATGTTGTTAGAGCTTCAAGGCAAAAATCACAGCGACTAATTCCAAATCATGAGTAGGGTAGTTTCTTTCATGAATTCTCAATTGTCGGGACGCATAGGCAATAACTCTTCCATGTTGCATTAACACACATCCCAGTCCCAATTTTGACGCATCACTATAGAAGACAAATCTTTCAGTTCCTGAAGGCACAGTTAGAACAGGAGCAGATGTTAGCTTTGTTTTAATTCCAAGGAAGCTCTAATCTTGTTATTCTTCCTATACAAACTTCTTATTCTTTCTAATTAATTGTGTCAATGGTGCCACAATTTGAGAGAATCCTTCCACAAATCTTCTGTAGTATCTAGCTAACCCAAGAAACTTCGAAATTCAGTAATAGTTGTGGGTCTAGGCCAATTTTTGATTGCTTCAATCTTCATTGGATCTACTGATATTCCTTCCTTGGATATAATATGGCCAAGAAACCCTACTTGTTCCAACCAAAATTCACATTTCTTTAATTTAGCATAAAGTTGCTTCTCCCTCAAGATTTGGGGGACAGTTTTAAGATGATTTTATGATCTCCCTATTCTTTGAATAGATCAAAATATCATCGATGAATACCATCACAAACTGATCAAGATATGGTTAGAACACTTGATTCATTAGGTCCATAAATACTGCTGGGACATTAGTGAGTCCAAAAGGCATGACTAGAAATTCAAAATATGTCCGTATCTTATTCTAAAAGCCGACTTAGACACATCTTCTGGCTTTAACTGATGATATCCTGACTTTAGGTCTATCTTAAAAAATATGCAGGACCCTTGTAGTTGATCAAATAAGTCATCAACTCGAGGAAGCGGGTATCTATTTTTAATAGTGACCTTATTCAACTCCCGATAGTCGACAAATAATCTCATACTTCCATCCTTCTTCTAAACAAATAGTACTGGTGCTCCCCAGGGAGATACGCTCGGTCGGATGAAACCTTTATCTAGCAATTCCTGTAGTTGAGTTTTAAGTTCTTTCATTTCTGTGGGGGCCATATGATATGTTGCTTTCAAAATTGGGGCAGTATCGAGCATCACATCTATTGCAAATTCTACATCTCGATCTGAGGGCAGACCTGATAAATCTTCTGGGAATAAATCTGGAAACTCATTCACGACTGGAATAGTCTCAATTTTGATATCAGTTCTAGTGGTGTCCAAAACTGAAGCCAAAAATCCTTGGCATCCCTACCTCATTAACTTGGTGGCTTTATTGGCCGATAACATAGGGTATATCATGACTAACTTTTACCCCTTCAAAAATAAACTCCGGAACTCCTTCCATTTTAAAGATGATCCTCTTCCTATTACAATCCACATGTGCACCACAAGCGGACAACCAATCCATTCTTAATATTGCATCAAACTCCATCACGCCCAGCTAAATAAAATCAATAGATGTTTCCATCTCCCCAATCATCACTTCACAGTTCACATATTTAGTGCTAGCTATTATTTTACCCCTATAAGTGTGAATATAACCAACTGAAATCCTAGGGGTTCTGATGCTTTATTTAATTTATAAGCAAAAGCACTAGATATGAATGAATGAGTAGCTCCAGGGTCAAACAATACATGAACAATATGTCCTGATATGGAGATCATACCTTCCATTACTACATTCGAGGCCATTGCTTCTAGATGGGTCAACGCAAAAGTTCTTCCTTGAGCCCGTGGCTGTTGTACAGATGATTGAGTTGCAGCACGCCGCGGAGTATTACTAGGCGGCATAAAAATATTGATTGGTCCCCTGAGAGGGTCATTCTCATAGGTGGCCTCCCACTTCCCTACTCGGCCCTTGGCTTCCGTGCTTCGTTGGGCAATTTTTCTTTAGATGCCCAATTTCCTCACAATTATAACAAGTTCTTTCTTGAATGCAGTTTTCAAAATGGTTCATCTTACACTTCTGGTACCAAGGGGCCTCCGAGATTCTAGGGTGGGACGCAGAGGTAGCCTATGCTTTGAAAAAGTATCTCTGTTCCTCAACCATGATCCTCTGCCTCTGGCCCATCCTCCTCTTTGAAGAGTGACATTAAACCCAAATCCTTTACTACTAGTAGATCCTGGTGCCAACGATACTGATGGTCCTTGATATCGGGGACGATTCGAGCTGGGTAATTCCTTCGCCTAGTCTTCTTGACTTTCTTCCATATCCATTTCTACCTCCAAGGATTTTTCCACAGCTTAGAGATAATTTCTTAGTTGTAAGGGAATCAATCTGTCTCGAATTTCTGGTTTTAGGCCCTTCACGAATCTTTTTGTCCTTTCTGCCTCACCATTCATCAAGACATCAGCATACCTGGATAATTGGGTAAACCTCTGGTCGTATTGGGACACATTCATCTGACCTTGTCGCAATTTCAGAAACTCTGACGCCATCTTATCTCTAGCTGTCTCTGGAATATACTTTTCAGTGAATTTATTCACTAAGAATTCCCAGATGATTGGTTCTCTTGTGCTTTTCATACTATCTTTTACCTCCTTCCACAGTGTTCTGTTTCCTTTTGAAACATAAAGGAAGAGAAGGATACTCTTTACTCATCAGTACAATTTGTCACATTCAGAATCTTTTCTATCTGGAGAAGCCATCCTTCAGCTTGTAAGGGATCCACCTCCCCTACGAATACTGAAGGTTTCATCTTTTGGAACTGTTCTAATGCTCGGTGAAAATTGTTATCATTTGCTCTTCTCATTAACTGGGTGAGCTATTCCGGCATAACCCCCAGAGTTCCACGACCTCCTTCTATCTGTACTTTTGAATCTTCATTATTGTCTATGGGGTGTGCACTCCCCATCACACTATAGTGTGACACACCGAGCGATAATGACTCATCAGGTGGTAGTTGATTTAGATCCATGCGTCCTTCCTATAAGATGAGGATGTCTAGTCAACATACTTCACATATAAGAAAATAATTTAGATAAAATTCTTAGTTTCATGCAATTACTTTAGTACAACATTCATTATCACTTGCAAACAAGCAACTTGCTATATATATTTATATACATCCCAAAACGGATACAAGAATATTACAATAATATATCTACCCCTTTTTGGATATCCGAACTAACCCATATGCATGTATACAAGATGTGCCAGGGCATATACAACAAAACTCCTAAGATATCCATCAACTAGCACACTAGGCTTATATACATATATACATATAAAAAATAATTGCTCATAGATTCATCCCTCATAGAGTAGAGTCTCCCCACTCGAGTCCCAACTAGTACTGCTGCTATCCTCGCTATCATCCATGCCTTCCTCAGAGTCTTTCCCTAGTAATTCATCTCCTTCACAGCACCAGTCATCCAGATGATCATATAAATCCATGTCATCTTCCCATTTTTCATCCCAAAAATGACCTCCATAAGTAAATCTTCTTCGGGTCTCTTTCTTTAATGCACTCGTATCCCCCGTCTCTTCTACATCAAGCGAATCCCCAACCAAACTCTCTGTATCGGTAATGGTCAATTCAGACTAATTAGATGCCTGAGACTCAACCTCCTCATGGTCTATGTGGTCTGGGGCTGAAAATATGACCTCTGGGTTCGTCTCATCAGACTCATAACCCCAATCTATGGAACTGCCATTCAATTCGCGCTCGAACTATCTGAGCTGGAGACCGGCCAATATTTGTCAGAGTCCCCCGTTTACATATAAACAAGAAGTCATATCAATCTCAACCCATATAAATAGTCTCAACATATTGCTAATTTCATACAACAAGAAAGAAAGCAATATATATATATATATATATAATATATATATATAATATAATATATATATATATATATATATATATATATATATATATGTATAAGCAATATATATGTACACACACTTACACTTATTCTTTCAATTCATTTGTTCCATTTACTGTATTCTACCCGTATTCTACCCATAAATTTCATATTTCAGAATAACTTAGGTTTAAAAGATAATTCAATGTATTCCCTAGTCCCAGTGTCCCATACAACTAGTTGCTGTTTCTGAGATCCCGCACTCTCAGTCAACTCACCCGAATCGGGACATATGGGCACCCCGCTTCTGATGCGAGAAAATAATCAATTACTGCTTGACTCAAGGTAATCTGTCACATAAAACCCACTACCTTAATATAATCACTCAAGGTCGATCATATAAGTAATATGCACTCATACATACACATTAAGCCTAACAATTCTCTTACCTCCTATTTCTGACTTAACCTTCTCCTTCTACCATAACTCTTAGCTGTGATGCCAACTGCAACGGTCCCAGTCTTAATATTTTTCATTATCACTATAATCACTGGTTATCCTTAATCTAAGCGTAGGACCCATCAAGATACAACACTTCAATTTCGGCTAGCGCCCGCCTACTTATGGCTTCACAACATTTTCGCTTAAAATGCATATATAACCTCGGCATGTCAAGTTTCCAAAATTGTTCCAACAACTCAGTAGAAATTCATGAGCCTACGCAATTCTACTCCATAAGCTCCATATCATTAACAAGATTTAAAGTCAAGTACCTAATAACACAAGCATTATAATGTATTACAAAAGTTCATGACAAGCATCAACACAGAAAGTTTTATATAGTGTTTCTTAAATAATATATACATAAGATGGAACATATCAAAAGGTGAAAATGATCTCCCGCTGCCACCTATCCCGTATTTTGCCATTAAGTGGGTCCTTTACCTTATCCAAACCTGAAGGTGATTAATATAACAGAGTAAGCTCAAAAGCTCAGTGAGTAAAATAACAAATATATGCATGACCATTATGTATGTCTATTGGAATTTATTATAAAGGTAACAATTGTAATTTGTACTACTTTTGTATATTTTTAGGTATTTGCTGAAAGTCTTGACAAAACACAGTGATTGGTCTTATTTGTCGACTTGCTCTTCCTATAGTCGACTAATCCTGTTACTAGTCGACTTATCTTAAAGCTATAGTCGACTAAGCTCTGTCCAAAAAGATATCCACTCTCTGTTGGCTGCCTATAACTCAACTAGTCAACTACCCTATCTTGTATAGTCGACTACTCTCAGTACTAGTCGACTTATCAACCATCTATGGTCGACTATGTCCTGACCAAAAAGGATGTCTACTCTGTTAGTTACCTGTAACTAAAGCTAGTTGATTGGACTAGGAAAGGGGTGTACTTATTATGTAGTAAATGAAATATATTTGATGTACCCTTTCTTGTCTCCGCTATAGCCTAGGGCTATACCGAGTCGGATCTCAGGGAGAGCTCGCGATAGAAGCTTTAAACGTTAGGTTGTGAAGTGATAAAACTAGTATTCTTCTCTTGATTATAAATTTAGTGAATCAAATGAAAAAGAAACCAAAAAGAAGAGATATGTTCATGTGGAAGTCGTTGGAAAAGAAATCAAGAATTGGTTGTGGTATTCACAAGAAAAGAACAAGAAACTTAAAGAAAGCGATCCAAGACTAGATTACCTTGCTAGCTTGCCAAAGCTTACCAATCTCCTTGATAATGAAAGCTTTGCCTAATGTTGTCACTCCATAGGCTTAGAATTCCTCTCACGTGTTGACCTAATTACTTTCTCATTTGCAAGATGGTGGTTTAACCATCGGAGAAGAGAAGATCATACACTTGCAAGATTAACAAAAGCAATCACCCATGAGTAGTGAAGTGGCTACGCTAGTGGTAAACTAGTAAATGGAATGAAAATTAGCTACAAGAAGCCATTAAAGAACTAAACAAAGCATTGAATTAGATTGCAAGAACTAAACAAAGCAAGTAATAAAGCATGTAAGAAAGCACAAGAACTAGAATCAAACTCAAGTAGAGGAATGGAGGATGGATCAATCCTTGCATAGCTTCAAGTGTCACCTTGATTATACAAGCTCTCTCCCTCACAATCACTCTCTTTTGTAATGAAATCTAGGGATAGAGAAGAAGAGGGAACTAAAGAACAAAACCTAGAGAAAAATGAAAATTACAACACCTAAAACTAATCTCCTCTCTTCTCTGATCAGTTTTTGCTTGCAGGTCAGAGGTCAGATATTTATAGCCCACAGGTGAAGCTTCGAGATTAGATCAGTTGGCGCAAAATCCGAGGCCGTATCTCCCTGTAACTGCCGCCAGTTCTAGAAGAATCCCAAAATTGGCGGCAAATCTGGGCCGTTGAGCCCAGATTTTCTGGTGAGATCTTCTTGTTAGGTGGTTAGCCACGTGGAATATCTGGATCTTTCTTTGGACGCGCGGATCTTTCTAGATCTGGATTTGAATTTGGCTTCTCTTTAATCTTTGATTAATCACTTAATTATCGCTAATTAAGGTGATTAATTGGCTATCTCTCCTTTAAGTGTGTACCTGCAAATATGTAGAGAAGAGGAGTAAAAATCACATATTTATTTGTAATATGCATGGGAATTATGATGTAAAATATGCAATATTGGATACCAATCACACCCCCACACTTATTCTTTTGCTCGTCCCGAGCAAAACAAAGAAAAAGAAAATCTAGACTAAAATTTATTTACACCACTTTCGCAGGTGACGCGATTGCACTGAGCATGTGCAACAAGCCGTTAAACCTCTAGGTTACCCTAGAGGAGGAGTGTTGTCTCCTGAGGGTTTTCAGCGGATTGCACCCACAAAATCCATAAAGAAAGAAGACAAATGTTAGTATTTTCGAAAACGCATTTTGAATAAGAGACAAGTTTACGAACTATTTTTGCAAAAATATAAGTGATCCTAGGTCATAAGTCCACCTATAATTATTCTTTCTTAAACTTAGTATCCATGCAAGATCTTGTTTTCAATTAAGGTAAGAATTCAAAATTGGATTGAATATTTTATCTTTCATAAAACCTAGATAATATGCACACCGTGCTCTGTGAAAATTTCTGGGATTTCAACTCCAACCATAAAGCCATTTATTTGTTTATATATATATATATATATTTTTATTATTTTTTTTCTTTTTTTTTTTATTTAATCTTCCCTTAGTCTAGGCTTTCTAGTCTACCCTTGTAGCGAGCCTTTAACCGATGACTCCCAAACCAGACGGTCTTAGGGCACCAGATGAGAAAACATCCCTCGGGTTTAAGGTCTCGAGTAGAAAAGGCCACAAGACTAAAGGGAATTATTTATAATCACCGTTAGGCGTGAATAACCATGCTTCTTGAGGCATAGTTATCCAGCTTAATAAGTGATCTTTATTTATATTTTTTTTCTTTTTCTCTCTTTTTTTTTTTATTTTATTTTATTTATATGGCATTTTGGTCTTTGTCTCCATCCCAAGAAATGTGTAAGTGTAAAGTGCATATTATCTAAGGCAAAAAATGCAAGATAAAAATATCTCCTCAATTTTACTTACTTAGCCTATAATTTTCAAACAAGATCTATTACTTCAACTAGGCTTAAGATGTCATAATTAAGGCTTTCTAATCTCTAAGATACATCTTAATTTTCTTAAAAATAGAACAAAACTTTGTTTCTTATTTCAAAAAGTTTTTATTTTTATTTTTTTATTTTTATTTTCTAAAAGAAAAGTAAAATCTAAAAAGAAAGTTGAAAATCTAAAAAAAAGATAAAATCTAAAAATAAAAGAAAAATGAAAAATCTAAAAAAAAAATCCTAAAAAGAAAAAGTCCTATGTTAGTACATACCCCCCCATACCTATCTCATGCATTGTCCTCAATGTATGCAAAGATGAAATGATGCATGAAATAGGTAAAGGTAAAAAGTCACTCCCTCCCTCTTTGGACCCGCAGTGGTACTGGGTCCAGCAGATTGTGTCCTCCTCAAAGTCGCCTCAATACTATCTAGCCTGGAGGATAACCTGGATGATTCCTCCTCCACCTTCTTCCTCAGCCTTGCCTGACCCCTAAAAATTTTCTTCATGCCTTTCCATATGGTAGACATGAAAGTTCTTGACTCTACTGGGGGTTCCTGTCTCCAAAATTCCGGTTCATCTTCATCATCCAGACTCTCCTCAGAGGAGGACTCTACATGCTCGGTCTGTACAGTAGGAGTCCAGACTGCGTGTAAACAACAGTTATAAGAACTTGTAGGTCTCTCCGGTGCAACAAACACTCTATCAAATGAGTCAAAAACATCGTCTGGTAGGAAAGTCCTACACAGACGTGTAATCAGGATGGGGTGAGAATATTTAGCACCTCGTGTGCGTGAGGAGTTGGTGATAAGTGCATTGAAGATAACCTTGTTCAAACAGACCGAGTGTTGACGTGTCATTAAGTCATGTATAATCTGTAACACTGGTCTGTTGAAAGAGGAGGTGTGCTCTCGCCCTAGAATGTTTCGTTGGATCCAACGTCCAACACAGTGAATATTACGAAAGGTCGTACTGGCTTTGAGCCCACGATCCAATTCAGTACACGAGCCCCCATAATAGTCATGTACTCAATCAAGGGGAGAGGCTCGGTGTGGTGTGTAATGGTAGGGACAGAAGTGACTTCCTCAAGAAGAGGAAGCGTGATGAACAAGTCTCCAATGGGCATGTGTGTAGTGAATTGGTACGTTTGGGAATCAATTGATGCGTGGTCTATGTTTGTATAAAACATGTTCACCAAATCAGGACAATAGAATGCATCGGTCTCAGTATTGTCATACACTAATGAATACCAATTCCAGGCCCTAATTCGGTCTAAAAAGACATGCCCATAACCATTTTCATTACTCAAAATTTGCCCAAAATCTTTCTCCATAAAAATAGATGGTGCCATAACAGAGATTTAAGATCAAAAATAGTAAAAGAGGAGATTTAGAATTCGAACCACCCCCGGATTACGTGGGGGGAAGAAATCCGATCTCTGTAGTGGATTCAAAAAGATCTGAAGAAGAATTTGGCACCAGATCAGTAGTAAGAACAGGAGATCAATCGGAACTGACACTGGAAGCGCGCAGGAAGCTTCAGAATTGCCGCCAGATCTCAGAAAACTCCAGAAATCGCGGCAGATTGATGAGATCTGGTGAAGGGAAAATTGTAGAGGCTGCGGTTTTTGAGAGGAGATTGGGGATCTGAAGATTTTTTTTTCGGGTGAGGGCTGAAGTCTGTGAAAGGGGTCTTTAATAGGAGGGAAAGATTTTGAAAGTTCCCAAATTATCCCTAGGTCAAAAAAAATTTACCCTAGGGATTTATGAAAAGAATCTTTGACTCCTAGGAATTTGAAAGGACCTCAAACTTAGGGATTCTTGAAAGATGTAGAATTTGAGGAATCCTAGAAATATGGAAAGAATTTGAATTTTGAAAAATGTGGGAACTCCTTTAAACATGAAAACCTCCTTTATTTTTATTTTTTTTTTTTATTTTTTTATTATCTAAATTCTATGTTAGTAAATCCTATGTTAGTAAAAAAAAAAATTTAACTTAAGGTGGTGGTTCCGGTGGTGGTCGGATTGGTCCACGGAACATGGCCCAATCAACTTTCTTTTGGGTTTTCAGGAACCCACCAAAATTATCAGAAATATGACCCATAAGAAAGATGTGTGCGTGTGTTATTTAATTATGTACATGCCCCCATCTAATTTTAAGATTTTCCAAATAATTTCAGACTCAAATTTATCAAATTCCTTGTCACAGAATGGAGTATGAACTGATAGAACTGTTGACTTGGACTCGGAAAGGAACACCGACTCAGGATTATGATTTAAATCAAGTAATGGTTCAGGAGTCGAAGTGAAGTCAGAAATTGTGTCCAAGTCAAGAAATGAAAACTCAAGTCCACAATCAGAGTTCCACGATGGAATGTGACTTTCTAAAAGTGATATCTCTTTACTTCCAATTTTAAGAAATTCAAGCTCATCACCGTACAATTCTTCAAAACTTAAGTCAACATCTTCCTTAAGAATTGTACAATCAGTTTCAGAAGTAAAGAGATTAAGAAAATCAAGGTCACATTTGAGTTCAATTCCACAAGATGGGGAACTTGCAAAAATGTCAATAGAATCTTCAGAGGTGTAAAATTGGGCAAGTGCAATATGATCCTCAAAGATGGGTGATTCAACTTCATTGTGAATTGGAAAAGGATCCAAGGTTGACTCCGGGAAAGAATTAAAGTGAGGTAAAGATACCAGAGTCATTATGGAATCAGGAAGAAGGATTGAATCACAAAGTTGGGGTTCAAGATCACATTCCTCATGTAGTTCAATTAAATGTGGAGAACTTGCCAATTTATCAATGGGATTTTCAAGAGTATGAATTGGTCAAGTTCTATGTGATCATCATAAAAGATTGGTGATTCATTTTCACAATGGATAGGAAATGGATTCAATTTTGACTTTGGAAATGGATTGAAAACCGGTAAGGATATGGAAGTCATGATTGAATCAGGAAGTAAGTTGGAATCATCAAGTGAAAGTTCAGAATCAAATTCATATTCCAGTTCAATTTCAGAAAAAGGAAAACTTGCCAAAACGTCAATTGGATCTGGAGTTTGGACAAGTTTATTTTTAGGAGATGAAAAACTTGCCAAAATGTCAATTGGATTTGAATTTTGGACAAGTTCAAGTTTAGGAAATGAAAAACTTGCTGAAATTGAATCTGGATTTCCAAGACTACATGACTCTTTGGATTTAACAGAGTGGCTAGTGACATTAGAAAGAGGATGAGAATGGAGAGATTGGATCATCAAATCTATGTCACGATCCTAGCATTTTGAGCATTGGTCATGTCTTCAAGCATCTTTCCATAATCGATGATTTCATTGTTTTGATGGAAAGAGGAAGTGTTGTCTTGGAAGTGTGAGTCAAAAGTGTGTGATGATGGAAAAGTTGACTCACACAAGAAATCTTTACTCGGTTCACAAGCAAATGGTTGTTCATTATGAAAAGGTGTAACTGAGTAAGATTCTTGAGAATATGGTGGAATTGGAGAGACAAATGGTTTTTGTTGTTGTTGCTCAACTCTCAGTAAATTGGCTTCTATACTCCTTTGCAACTCAGATTTTTCTTCAAAGGGAGGTTCAGAAAAAGGAGTATATGAAGTGGACTCAGGAAATGAATATGGTGGACAAGGTGAATATGGTGGACAAGGATTTTGATAATTTGACTCGGGGTACTGGAATCCCCAATTACTCGGTGAAGAGTTGAAATTATTTTGGACATTATAATTATTAGATGGGGGGTATGGGTCGTAGTGATTCGGATAAGGCCAACCCGGTGTATGTGGTTGGTGCATATTATAAAACACCGGGTTGGAATTATCCGAATATGGTGTGTGTGTGACATAAGGATTATGATGGAAAGAATTGTAATTGTAAGCCATATCACACAATCACAAAACAAAAACAAACAAACAAACAAACAAAACAAACAAACAAAAGAAGAAAAGAAAAATTCTAACCTAAGTTAGGGTAGACTTAGACCTAGACGACTCCTAACAAATAGACTGTCCACGGGAGGTTTAGTGTAGACTCTAACCACAAGCTAATCAGCCAGGTAAGGGTAAGGTGGTGGGAGGTTTTCCGTCCGGAGACGTTCCTTAATTAAGTAACCAGCAACCTTCGGGCTTTCGGCCCTCAACCCCTTTCCTAGACACCGATTTTGCAAGAGTTAAATTCTAACACTTTTCCCCCTTAGGATAATCTCCTAATTGAGTCCGAGATGTCCCTAGGGCCAACGTCTACTTTTTATTAAATTAGAGGCTTGGGTTAGTGAGTGCTTGGGTAAATGATTTTCGGGCTAAGGAAAGGGTAATGACCTCCCCCACCTTATCTTATTTACGGGTATGCCCTTAAATTTGAATTGTGCAAGTGTACAAGAAATATAGCTAGGATACACTCAAAGCAAGAAAATCAAGCAAGAGTTTGTCCTAGTCTAAATGCAATGCAAACACGTACCTTGCCTCCACGCACTCTTCAACAGTAAAAGTAAAGAATTGAAGAGACACGTGCCTAAAATGCAAGTGTCTAAACAATTTTTAACAATTATCACCCAACTTTTTACTGTTTTTTAATTAAGCAGGAATACAGTGAACAACACAGGATTTCAAGTATAGAAACAGCAGTATTTTTCAGAACCAGAGGCCCTGCAGAAATTTGGTGAGAAATGCTCTCAGAAGTGCCGCGTTTCCACTGGATATGCCGCGGGTCCGCGGCACTTCAGTGGAAGCCTGGTCTCTGTTTTCTTGAGCAGAGAGCCAGGTTCACTTAGATGTTACTGCAGTAAATAATTTCCTGTTTTCTTCTCCTGAAACCTGCAACAGAGAAGAATAATAGTTTAGTACTTCACTTTAAACCAAAAAAAATACGTCGCTCTCCCCGGCAACGGCGCCATTTTGATTGGACTAGGAAAGGGGGTGTACTTATTATGTAGTAAATGAAATGTATTTGATGTACCCTTTCTTGTCTCCGCTATAGCCTAGGGCTATACCGAGTCGGATCTCAGGGAGAGCTCGCGATAGAAGCTTTAAACGTTAGGTTGTGAAGTGATAAAACTAGTATTCTTCTCTTGATTATAAATTTAGTGAATCAAATGAAAAAGAAACCAAAAGAAGATGGATATGTTCATGTGGAAGTCGTTGGAAAAGAAATCAAGAATTGGTTGTGGTATTCACAAGAAAAGAACAAGAAACTTAAAGAAAGCGATCCAAGACTAGATTACCTTGCTAGCTTGCCAAAGCTTACCAATCTCCTTGATAATGAAAGCTTTGCCTAATGTTGTCACTCCATAGGCTTAGAATTCCTCTCACGTGTTGACCTAATTACTTTCTCATTTGCAAGATGGTGGTTTAACCATCGGAGAAGAGAAGATCATACACTTGCAAGATTAACAAAAGCAATCACCCATGAGTAGTGAAGTGGCTACGCTAGTGGTAAACTAGTAAATGGAATGAAAATTAGCTACAAGAAGCCATTAAAGAACTAAACAAAGCATTGAATTAGATTGCAAGAACTAAACAAAGCAAGTAATAAAGCATGTAAAGAAAGCACAAGAACTAGAATCAAACTCAAGTAGAGGAATGGAGGATGGATCAATCCTTGCATAGCTTCAAGTGTCACCCTTGATTATACAAGCTCTCTCCCTCACAATCACTCTCTTTTGTAATGAAATCTAGGGATAGAGAAGAAGAGGGAACTAAAGAACAAAACCTAGAGAAAAATGAAAATTACAACACCTAAAACTAATCTCCTCTCTTCTCTGATCAGTTTTTGCTTGCAGGTCAGAGGTCAGATATTTATAGCCCACAGGTGAAGCTTCGAGATTAGATCAGTTGGCGCAAAATCCGAGGCCGTATCTCCCTGTAACTGCCGCCAGTTCTAGAAGAATCCCAAAATTGGCGGCAAAATCTGGGCCGTTGAGCCCAGATTTTCTGGTGAGATCTTCTTGTTAGGTGGTTAGCCACGTGGAATATCTGGATCTTTCTTTGGACGCGCGGATCTTTCTAGATCTGGATTTGAATTTGGCTTCTCTTTAATCTTTGATTAATCACTTAATTATCGCTAATTAAGGTGATTAATTGGCTATCTCTCCTTTAAGTGTGTACCTGCAAATATGTAGAGAAGAGGAGTAAAAATCACATATTTATTTGTAATATGCATGGGAATTATGATGTAAAATATGCAATATTGGATACCAATCACTAGTCGCCTACCCTATCTTATATAGTGGACTAATATTGATTTCTAGAGACTCGCATACCAGTATCTCACATCTATAGTCGACTTGGCCCAGGGGTTAGTCGACTTATATAGTTAGAATTTGCCTACATCAGTCGACTCATCACAGAGTCTAACGTTAAAGAATTTTTTTATAGTTTTAACATGCATTTTCCATCTTAACCATATAAAGAATAAAACAAATTTTAGTTTTATCATTTACACTCTTGTTAAACATGAAGTTGGACTCCCCTTCGGTCACCTCCAGTTAAACCTGGTCCCTTCCTCCAATACGTAAATTAACGTAATAATCTCCCCTTCAGTCACCTCCGGTTCAACCCGGTCCCTTCCTCCTATACGTTATTCAACGTAATATTCTCCCCTTCGGTCACCACCGGTTCAACTCGGTCCCTTCCTCCGAATACATAATAATTATAACTTTCATGTAATAACCACATACGAGGATTCATAGAGCAATATCAATATAATGGTTTTCATGATTGCCACTTTACATTATGCCAACATTATAGAAATCATTAACATGTATAAGTAACAACTTGCTAAATTAATAACATGCGAGCCTTTTCAAGGTAACCACACTTTATATCATCTTAATTTATGCGTAGCCGTACATATGCAGAAGATCAAGTATTATATTTATTCATAAAACTATTTCTTCTTAAGAGGCATGTGTTTGGCTACCGTGTATATGCACAATAAAGTTATCAATCATGCACAGTGGTAAGCATAAATGAAAATAGCTACAACATGTTACCATAAGATTGTCTATAATGCATACTTAAAATATAGAAGCCATACACATGCATTATCATTCATATCCACATCAACTTATAATTTAGCAATTTCCACTTTACTTCAAACTTGACAACTACCTACTATTATTTTTGGGTTTGGATGTTCCACTCACCCTTGAAGAGAATGTCCCCGATTATCAAGATTGGTTACCGGCTATAATGGAGTCTACAAGACCATAGCAACATCGTTAGTAGTGAAAGAGTATAAGAGGGGTGTAGTAGGCTTAAGGATTGCTTACCTTCTTTAACCAAAATCACCCTCCTATCTTTCTACCTAGGCCAACCTTGTCTTCAAGAATTATCCCTCTAAAGTGATGTTAGATCACCACTTCTCCATGCTCTAATAGGTCTTTGGAGGAGATAATCTAGGCTTAGGAAAGCTTTTAGCAATTAAGAAGAAAAGGAAGAAGAGTGGGTGAATGAGTGAGAGAGAATGAGTGAGTGAGTGATGAAGGGCTTGAGGGGAAAATGCAAACTGTGGTTGTTCCTCCTTGACCGGCAGCAAAAAGAGAAGGGAGGGGGATTTTGGAGTTGGAAATGAAGAGAGAGGGAGAGTGTTGCCAAATGAGAATTTTCTCCCTATTTTTTCTTTATATACCTCACTTCTTTTAATGAGATCATGCTAACTGCCCCCTAACATCATCTCTCTACATCTCTACCTTACTCCTATAAGTAAGGTCCCCATGCCTCCCCCTTCATGATGCATAGTACTAACAAGTATGGTGGGAGTATGGAAAAAAAGTCAACATGCATGTGTATATTTAAACCGACATACAAATACATTAGTATATACATGGTATAAAGTTTAGTATAAGTATCCTACATGAATTCTTGTCTCCACATTATCTCCCTAAGGCACTCAAGTGTGTTAAATAAGTGATTTAATTAAGGTAAGTGTTACAGTGTAAGTATGGATTTCAAACTTTTCACAACCATAAATAAGAGAATAATAGTTGAATTATCAAGTAGACAAGCGAGCATGCAAGCAAGCTGGAGCGAAGCTAACGTGTAGCACTAAACGCCATCACGTTCGGTGTGGTTACCGATCGTGGTACGGCTAAACGCATATGACAAAGCAAGCGTATGAACGCTATTTTATCGCGTTTGGTAAAGCCACGCTCACGATGTAGCCACACTCGAACGGAGTTAGCGACAAAATGCTGAGCGCTAGGTCCACCTACCAGACATAGCTAAAAATCTGAATGCACTCCTCTTTTGAGAAAGTGAATGAAAAGCCCATTAGGGCTGAAGGGTTAGAGACTGAGTAGGTACCTGCAGGAGTATTAGTACCAAACACGCACACAACATGATAACAGAATATGATAGGCGATAATGGCTAGCGATCAAACAAGCGAAGCTAGACAAGCTGGAAGTGCTAAACGCTATCACGCTCTGTGTAGTTACCACTCGCGGCGAAGTCATGATAACGTGCAACAATCGCTCATGGTGTAACTACACTCGGACGAAGGCAGCGATAGAGCGTTAGGCTCGCCTACCAGGCGGAGCTGAATGACCTGACGGTCTGAGCGCACTCCCAGCTACCACAAAACTCAAAGGGTGCAAGGCCAATTTCTATTGGATATCTTGGAACTAGGCTGGCCCGGAGGCCGAATAGGTACCTATACGAGATGTTAGTACCACGCGAGCACACATATAAACGTGATAATGGTTAAATTACAGTGAAGTGGTGAATCCTGGAGGCTGAGTGTAGAGCCTGGAGGCTAAACGACCACGAAGGATCGGCCACATATGGTATAAAGCAGTAAAAGAGCACATTACATGCATGGTATATGTACAAGAAATAAACTAAATAGTACAAACATTCATCACGGGTATAATACATGTACAATCTTGAGCATTCGGCCACATACAAATACAAATACACACTCACACTGGTACATACACGTGTCCACACACGAATACAAATACACCAATACAAATATACTGTCCCAAAAATTACACAATTTACACAAATAAAATACAATCACCCGATGAAGTGGGGATACCCAGAAAGAGGCGAGAACACTCGCCTTAAAATTACAAAAGACTCTTGAAAATCTCAAAACTCCGAAAACACGCGTACGTGCACAGGCCACACCCACAATCACCATGAGAGAGAGTGTTTTATTTGTAGAGAGAAAATAGAGATAGATTAAGAGAGAAAGAAGATAGAGCAGGAGAGAGAGAAACAGAGAGAAAAGAGAGAGGAGACGTAGAGAGAGAGAGAGAGAGAGAAACAGAGAGAGAAGAGAGATAGAGAGAGAGAAACAGAGAGAGAAACAGAGAGAGATAAAGAGAGAAATAGAGAGAGGAGGTGGTGGCCAGCCCGAGGGTAGCCGGCGACGGGTCTGGCCGTCGGCGGCCCAAAATCAGAGAGAGAAAGAGAGGGTAAGGAGGAGAGAGAAGAGTGAGAGAGAGAAGGAAGACAGAGGAGGGAGACAGGAAAGAGAGAAGAGAAGGAGGGGGTGGCCGCAAGGGCTTCACCGGAGGGGAGCCAGGTCGTCGGAGGTAGGGCGGCGGTAGATCAAACCCAGGGAAATGGATTAGAAGAGAGGGAAGGTGAGATGAGAAAGAAAGAGAAAGGGAGAGAGAGGAGAGAAAGAGAAGAGAGAAGGGGAAGAGGGGATTCAGCTAGTGGTGTTGGCGTCGTCAGTGCTGGGGGCCCACAGGAGGTCGCCGGTGGCGCTGGGGCCTGGGGTTCGCTCCTAGGTCGAGAAGAGAGAGAGAGAGTGTGTGTGAGTAAGGAAAATTGGAAAGAAAAGGAAAAGGAAAAAAGAAAGAAGAAAAGAAGAAAAAGAAGAAGAAGAAGAAGAAGAAAAGAGGAAGAAGAAAAGGGGGTCATCGTGGTAGCGCTGGGGAGAGGCGGTGGTGATGGCGGCGCTGGTGGTGGCGGCTCCAGTGGAGAGAGGGAGAAGAAGAAAAGAGAGAAGGAGAAAGGGAGAGAAGAAAGAAGGAAGGAAAAAAAAAAGAAAGCAAAAAAGAAAAAGAAAAGGAAGAGAGAGGAAGAGAGGGAAGTGATGGGGGAGGTGACAGGGCCAGAACACGTGGGCACGCGCAGGTGATGGAGATGGGGGAAAAGAAAAAGAAAATAGAGAAGAGAAAAGATTCCGAAATAATTAATATTATATTAATATCAAAAAATATCAACTATTCCAAAAAATCCTCGAAAATACGCGGAGGTAGAAAACATCATCCTGACGTACAATATAAAATCAGTTTTCAGAAATAAATACCATTAATAAATAAAAAATCTTGAAATCAACCGGTGATACCAGCCGACACCAAATTCGGCTGAGTTTCATTGAATTCTGAAAAACCTCCAAAAAATACACTAAAGCAGAAAATTTGATTCTAAGAAATAATATAAAGGCAGTTTTTTAGAAATTCAACTCCATTATAAATTAAAAATCCTGAAATCAACCAGCGATACCGGTCGACACCGATTTTGAAGATTTTAAAATTTAATTCAGAAAAATTTCAGAAAATCATGAAAAATCTAAAATATTAAAAAATAACATTTAAAACTGAAATCAGTCAAATCTAACTACTGAAAAGATAAAATCAAGTAATACACTAGGATCAGATCCCCGGTTCAGACTAGGGCTAACTCCGGGCCCACGAATCTAGATTCAATGCAAAACAATCACATAATTAATCATAAAAAAATAAATACAGAAAGCAAATAAAAAAATACAATAAAAAAAATAGAACTAAGTACGTATCCCGGGAACGAGGTGTTACAAATTAATACTTTAATATAGCAATTAATAATAATATCAATAATAATTAATTGACAACAACAAAACTAATGATACATAATATAATAATAGATAATATAATAATTAATCTCAACTAGTCATAATAATTACTATCAAACAATAATAATAATAATATTAATTAACAATAACAATAATAATAACAACTAATATTAATAATAGTAATAACACTAATAATAATAAATAATAATAAAAATAAAATAATAATAATAACAATTACTACTAATATCAACAATTAATATAATAATATATAAATCAAAATAAATATTTAATTTCTCAAAATAATTTGTATATTTAATATAACAATAATCATAAGAAGAAGAAGTCATAAATTAAGTTAACTAATAATAATAAATAATCAGTAAATTAAAATGAATACTTAGAAAAATAAAAATACAGTATTATTAACTAGGGATATTACATTCTACCTATCTTATAAAAATTTCGTCCTCGAATTTCAATAAAGTAGGGAATAATAAAAGAATCAAAATCAAAGGAGAAGATATCAAACCTCTACATCACTTCTCTGCGCATCCTGAATCCAACACGCTTCCGCTGTGCTTCAGCATGGAGCTACTAGTTTCAAGAGACAAAATCAGGAAATTAAAGTCGAGAAGAAAGATGAAATCAAGATTGAATTCAGATTACTCTAGAAGAAGAGGTGTAATCAGAGATATCGAAAGATTAAAGAGACGGATTTTCGAAGGGAGGATGGCCAATTTCTAAGTGGACTCGATATCATCGTGTGAATATTTTATGTATTGTAGTGTAAATATTATTTATTTCAAGTTACATTATGAGTTAGGCCTTCTTGCGAAATAAAAGTCAAAAGTAAAGTCGCAAGTCGAAAACCTAAGTTCTGATACCAAGAAAACTCAATGAAAAGAATACAAAACTCAAATCAACCCGAACCCTAAATAAGTCAATACCAATTCAAGTATCAAGTAAATCAGTCTATTAATAAAGTAACGTTATATCTAACCCGTCCTCAATATCCAAAAGAGTTCCGGTCAAAATAACCATCAAATAAATGTCTAATAATAATTCACATAAAATATGTTATCTAGCCACAAAGATGAACTAGCCAATCACTAGATCGAGTCAAGTCATAGCTTAAGATATACCACAACTAGTCCTGAATCAAAAATGATAAAAAACTACAAATAAAATGATGCAGATAAACGCTCAAATATACTATACAAATAGATTGAACACTCACCAATCTCATATGAAATGACACGAATAACTGTACTAGTAAATAAACCAAACGCTCACATGATACGAGTAATCATACAAACACCCACTGACCACGTTAAATAAGTAATAACACAAAAGCAAATAATCATATGAAATGACGCGATTTTGGTCTGAATCACCCTCAGGTCTGCACTGCAGAACTGGTCTGGATCTCCGAATCGCCTCGCATGTTGGTAGTCGAATCGTCTAACGTATCGGCACTCTGTGAACACGAATTCGGATCTTTGTTACCAGTTTCAGATCGCACAATCAGATCACATCACTTTAACACACACACACACACACACACACACTGAGAGGGACATGGACTGAGAGATAGGAAGAGAGATACCGAGTCACATCCACCCACTCACACAGATGCACACATACACGAACACACATGCACCCATACATACACCTACACGAACACCACACATACATATATATACCCACACATACACATACACATATAAACACACAAGTAACACACACATGTACACACCCACAGCGCGCGCGCGCACACACACACACACCTGTACACACACACACACAAATGCACTCAACTACACACATTTACACTCACGCGCGCACACCGAAACACTAACACACATACATTAACACACAACACACACATATTAAGCGCCCGCGCACGCACACACATACTCACTTAAAGGGCACAAACACAGATAGAAAGAGAGAGAGAGAGTTAAAGAGGCTCACGCATTGTTGGGGAGGGGACATCTACCCACTTACACATGTATACACATATACGACACATACATGCACCCAACATAAACCTACCCACGAACACCACACATATTTATGTATACCCACACATACACATACGCATCTATACACACAAGTAACACACATATGTACATACCCACACATGCGCGCGCGCACACACACACGCATACACACCTGTACACAAACACATGCGCGCGCGCGCGCACACACACACACACAAAACACACATCTACACTTACGCACACACATCTAAGCACTAACACACACATTAACACACAACACACACATATTAAACACACATATATTAAACACACACACACACTCTCTCTCTCTCTCTCTTGAGAGAGAGAGAGAGTTAAAGAGACTTACCCACTGTTGGGGGGAACCCGGCCGTCGACATCGGCCCTCGGAGGAGGCGGATAGGCCACGATGATGTTGGAGGAGAGTAGAAGTAAGCAAGTTCTTGCAAGAGATCGTCGAAGGCTCCGGGTGCGTGTGCAGCTGCCGAGGGGAGAGGGGGGGCTTGGCATAAGGGGGAGGAACATGGTATGATGGCAGAGGGCTGCCGCAAAGTTGCGACACGACTTCAGCGCGGAGAGGGGGCTGGGCGTGGGCTGTGCTTAGCCAGGCCATGGGGCGATGATGGGTTTCTCGGTATGAAGGAGGAGGAAGGGGTGTGAGGCTGGCCTGGGTGATGGTGAAGAGCTTGGCTCGGATGTACATGGGGGCTTGCACGACAGGACGTGCTGTGCGGAGGTGGAGCCGTGCAAGGGAGGGCTGCAGCTCGGGGAGTGTCTCGCTATGGCACGATGGAGGTGGCGGCGAAGGCTGGATGGTTGTGTTGTTCGGGGGTTGAAGGAGGATTCGTGGGGAGCTCGCGGCTAGACCGAAGGGTGGAGTTGTGGCTCTGCGAGGCTGGGTAGAGGGTTGTCGTGGGTGGTGGCTCCGAGTGGTTGCCGCGGAAGCGCTGGCGGAGGTGGTCAAGGGGGTGGTGAGTGGTGGCAGCTGTGTGTTGGGGGGGGGGAAGAAGAAGAAGATTAATAAGATTAGAGTTTAGGATTAGGAGATTATACATAGGGTTATTGGGTTAATAGGTTGTGGGTTGAGTCTTGGGTTAATGAGTTTGGATAACAGGTTATAGGATTAATGTGTTTAGGGATTGGGGTAGTAGGTTTGGGTTATGAGTTAGAACATGGATTTTGGATTAATGAAATGTAATAATACTAAAACTAATAGTAATAATAATACTAATAGTAATAATAATACTAATAGTATTAATAATAGTAATTAACCATAATCATAATAATAATAACAACAACAATAATATTTCAATAATAATAACACTAATAATTATAATAATAAGTAAACTTATAATGAAATAATAATAACAATTAATACTAAATATAGAAATTAATAATAATATCAATAATAATTAATTAACAACAACAAAACTAATGACACATGATATAATAATAGATAATAATAATAATTAATCTTAACTAGTAATAATAATTACTACCAAACAATTATAATAATATCCATTAACAATAACAATAACAATAACAATAACAATAATAATAACAACAACTAATATTAATAATAGTAATAACATTAATAATAATAAAATAACAATCAAAATGCAAGAATGATAATAACAATTACTACTAATATCAACAATTAATATTTATAATATATAAATCAAATAAATATTTAATATCTCAAAATAATTTTTATATTTAATATACTAATAATCACAAGAAAAAAGTCGTAAATTAAGTTAATTAATAATAATAAAATAATCAGTAAAATAAAATAAATATTTAAAAATAAAAATACAACTAGAGATATTACAGGAAGAGTGTGCGTCCATTTTAAACTAAATTTGACAAGAATATAAATATCGAAATATTAAAGAGCTTGAGTAAGTTTGAGGAACTTGTAAACTTGAGAGAGTTTGAGGGAGTTTGAGCACTTGAAGAAGTTGAGAGAGCTTGAGGGAGCTTAAGGGAACTTGAGAGAGTTTGAGGGCTTGAGATTTTATAGAGATTTTTAGAGATATTTTTGGTGATGAAATGAAGTGGGAAAGAGTGGGTATTTATAAAGGAGAAGATGTAATTAAAATGTATTTTTTTTTGCAAAAAAATAAAATAAAATTTGAACTAATATACCCGTTTTGGGGGTTTATAAAAAAAAAAAAAATAAAACCCTCTCCTCCCGACGATTATAATGCCAACGACTATAATATGGGCCATTATAGCCGCTTGGGGGTTTTGTAAAAAAAAATTACAAACCCCCCCTCCCCAACAAACGACGACTCTTAATAGAGCCGCCACCCAGTACGGGCCGCCCCAGGTTCGGCCTGGGCCCTGGTGGGACCTGGCCTGGCCAAGCCGTGGGCCCCATTTCCCAAACTTGGGCACACCCCGGGTTTGGGAATGGGCCCGTGCGGGTCGGTGGGTAGGCCCGGGCCTGCTCGCGCCCCTACGTGTAACTCTCTGCACTGTAGGTATGTCTAATCTTGTTTCTCTTGTTTATGATCATCTCATCAGGTACCTGTTAGGCTTTAAAATACCTCCTTTTTACTAGACCCGTACTAGACATTGTTGCTTCTTGTCCCATTTCTTTCTTCTGATTACCATTTTAGTAAACAATGATTGGTACTAATGTGAGCTCACACTAGATGTCATGGGAGAAACGGACAAGTCAATGCCCCTTTCCGTAGCCTACAGAGGATCTCTAGGGAAAACTGAAATCTATTGAACTGAAAAACTACTACAGGTACTCTTATTAATTCCTATTAACGTTGAATCTAATAAGTCATATTAAGTTTGGGGTTACTGACTCATAATCGATGGATTAGATAAGAGATTATTTATTCTAATATGCTTGATGATAAATGCAAAAATGCACAGATATTAGGTTTCGTCAGATTGAAAGACAACACCCCCCCCCCCCCCCCCAACCCCCCAAAAAAAAAAAAAAATCCATTTTATTGAACTTTGTTCAATATTTTGATAAGTACTCTAATCCGCTTATTATTTTGTAATGGTCATTCTTACTCTCTAAGAAGTTTGTTTTGAGTTTTGCCTAGGGTTACATGGAGTTTTGCCTAGAGTTATTTTCCTACTCTAGGATTTTAGAGGTTTCCTTTAAAGACAACATTTTGGCAACAAAATTTGTCTATATTTCTAGAAATTCACCCTTAAAGTCTCACGAAATAGGATTCTTAATTATAGTGAGATTACATAAGGATATTTCCTAATCTTCTCTGTAATCCTACAAATGTTTTCTAAGACACAAAATACTAATAAAATAAAACTTCAATTAAGATGTAAATTTGGACTGAATCTATATGTAATAACACTTATGTTCATGATCAGTGAGACCTGACTCACCAATAAAAGAGTAATAGTGGTTGTGAGCAGTAGCAAAACCAGAATTTCAAAAGGGGGCAAAAAATAATATTCAATAATATCAAAATTGTAAATGATAAATAATATAATAGTTTTCATCTCAAGAGACTAGAGAAAGGAAGGAGTCTTAAACTCAAAAACTCCCAATTGATATTCTATTACATAAAAGTGGATGTTACAAATGAAACTACACATCCAACTTCAAGGATATAGTATAATTCTCATTCAGAACAAATACATAAAAATTAAAAAAAAATTATCGATAATTTTGCATATTTGATGTCACAATATATATGTTATTAGCAAACATCAAAATAAGTACATTCACAATGTACATCCAACATGCAACCTCTGTAAAACTATAATGAAAATACAAAACACAACACACTAATCACTAATTAACTAAATTTATCATAATGATTTTTCTTTTTTTAAGATATTATCACTATTTAAATAAATTATGCTCCGATTAACAATAATTTTTTTAGAAATTTATCATAAAAACTAGATAAACAAAATCAATGGGTACTCCAAATTAAAAGAAATTTTAGCATATCAACTGATGATGAGGAGGTGGGCGTGGCTCATGAACCGTGGTCCTGTAGAAGCTGCCTAGTCCCGATCGCCACTTTTAGTAATTTGAGAGTGAGATCGAGCGAGCGAGAGCGAGCGAGAGAGAGAGAGAGAGAGAGAGAGAGAGAGAGGATATGAGATTTAGGGATTTAGGGTTTAGAAATTTGAGTGTAAGTTGAGATTTAAGAGGCAAAAAGAGGGGATGAATTTAGAGATTTATAGATTTGAGAGAAATAGACATAGATCAGAGAAAGGCGAGTGCGATGAGAGAGAGAGACAGAGATCAGAGATGTGAGAGAGAGAGAGAGAGGCCGACAACAAATTTAATCGATGCAGGCCTAGATGCCACTGCGAATTTATTGGGGATGGTTTCTCTACGCCAATCAGCATATATAAGAGATGGAGAAAGAGGCTAAAAGCCGTAGCGAGTTAGGACTCGCCACGAACCCATGCTGGCCCAATTTAGACTATGAGGATGGGGATGATTTTTCTACGGCAATCGACAGAGATCAAAGATCAGAAATGATAGAGAGAGAGAGAGAGAGAGAGGCTGAGAGTGAATTTACAGTTGGTAAAGATCAGAGAGCAGAGATGAGAGAAAGAGAGAGTGAGTGAATTTAACCTATGGGCCATGCGGGCCTAGATGCCACTGCAAATTTAATCCATGTAGGCCCAAGAGAGTGCCTCGACCAAACCGGGAGGGAAGGGCCCAAACTAGACAGGCCAAAGCCTTTTATGGGTAGCATCGGGGGGTCACATGACCCCCTCCCCTGCCAGTAATGGCGAGGAGTCTCAGGTTGCACCCGAAGAACATGCCCATTCCTAGCCAAGGACATGTTTGGTAGATAAAGCCAAAACCCTAAAACTTACCATCACATCAACTCGAGTTGATTTCTGACACATTGTCAGATTCCACTCGGTTCCGAGTGGAGAGAGACGAAATCAGATTTCTCAAAAGTGCTCGTCACATCAGCAAAAAGTGGGTCAGGATGTAATCATGAATTTTCCCCTGCTTTGGTAACTAAACAATCAATAGGAAAAAAATACTCATGTATCACCCCTTGACAAATTTCAAAATTTATTCTTCAACCTAACAAACAAGCCCCAAGCCATTAACACAAACACCCAAATTCTTATTTGACTTGAGAACTATCCCAACATTTTAGAATTGGAAAAAGCTGGCCGCCAGTACCACACAGTGATTGTCAGCATTTGGAATCTGATTCTGAATTCTGTCCACTGTCACAGTGTTCAAGAATCAACTATATAATACATGCATACCAATCTCCACAGCTCACCTTCAAAAAGATGAGAGCAGGTGTTTTCGCTCCAAAAAATGATGAAGGCACCCCAAGGATTAAGACACCCCATGATTCTGATAAAGAGACACCATCAAAAAACACAAAATGACCAAAAAAATTCCCTCTTCTCGTCCTCCTCCTCCTCTTTTCTCTCTCCCCTCGCTGGTGACCACCTCTTCCCCCCTCACCGGCGAAACTCCCCCCCCCCCCAACCCTCGCCGACGATCCCCCGGCCTCCCCCCCCCGCAGGCGATCCCCCTGGATCTCCCCTCTCCCTCGAGCAAATCCGATCGAGCAGACTAGAGTTTGTTCGGCCCGAATCCAGCCGAACTGGGGGGAGATCGTGCGGGGAGGGGGGGAGGGGTGGGAATCGAGAGGGGAGAGGGTGGAGGCTGGGGAGGGGAAAGGAAGGAGAAAGGAGCATTTTTAGACTTCACAACAAAGGTGAAATTGTCACAAAAAAAAATAATGACACAATTGTAATAACTTGTGGGTTGCCTTCCTCAGTTTTTTTGGGTGGAAACATCCGTTCCCCCAAAAATAACTTAGAAGGTTTTAAATGATAGCAGAAAACAAACTCAGAGAGAGAGAGAGACTACAGAAAATTTTCTGAAACAACTGTACACAGAAGTAACATATCAAAGGCCTGAATAAAATATCTACAATCCTCCATGAAGACGAAAGAACGGACAAAAGTTCAGGTGGAAAAGAAACAACTTGTATAGACGTACTATACCTATGATTCTGCTTCGATGCAAGTCGATGGCAGGGAAACGGCAGGGGATGCTAGTATTTACCTGGAGGCTATCTTAAAGGGCACAAACACAGATTGAAAGAGAGAGAGAGAGAGAGAGTTAAAGAACCTTACGCATTGTTGGGGAGGGGACATCCACCCACTTACACAGGAATACACATATACGACACATACATGCACCCAAACATAAACCTACCTACGAACACCACATATATTTATGTATACCCACACATACATATACGCATCTATACACACTAGTAACACACATATGTACATACCCACACATGCGCGCGCGCACACACATACGTATACACACCTGTACACAAACACACGCACGCACACACACAAAAAAACACACTCGACTACACACATCTACACTCACGCGCACACATCTAAACACTAACACACACATTAACACACAAAACACACATATTAAACACACCCATATATTAAACACACACACACACACACACACACACACACACACACACACACACTCTCTCTCTCTCTCTCTCTCTCTCTCTCTGTGTGTGTGTGTCTCTCTTACCCGCGTTTGTGCCCTGTAAGAGAGAGAGCGGGTGAGAGAGAGAGAGAGAGAGAGAGAGAGACTTACCCACTGTTGGGGGGAACCCGGCCGTCGACGTCGACCCTCGGAGGAGGCGGATAAGCCACGATGATGTTGGAGGAGAGGAGGAGTAAGTAAGTTCTCGCAAGAGATCATCGAAGGCTCCGGGTGCGTGTGCAGCTACCGAGGGGAGAAAGGGCTTGGCATAAGGGGGAGGAACATGGTATGATGGCAGAGGGCTGCCGCGGAGTTGCGACACGACTTCAACGCGGAGAGGGGGCTGGGCGTGGGTTGTGCTTAGCCAGGCCATGGGGCGATGATGGGTTTCTCGGTGTGAAGGAGGAGGAAGGGGTGTGAGGCTGGCCTGGGTGATGGTGAAGAGCTTGGCTCAGATCTACATGGGGGCTTGCACGACAGGGCGTGCTGTGCGGAGGTGGAGGAGCCGTGCAAGGGAGGACCGCAGCTCGGGGAGTGTCTCGCCATGGCACGATGGAGGTGGTGGCGAAGGCTGGATGGTTGTGTTGTTCGGGGGTTGAAGGAGGAGTCCTGGGGAGCTCGCGGCTAGACCGAAGGGTGGAGTTGCAGCTCTGCGAGGCTGGGTAGAGGGTTGTCGTGGGTGGTGGCTGCGGGTGGTTGCTGCAGAAGCTCCGACGGAGGTGGTCGAGGGGTGGTGAGTGGTGGCGGCTGTGTGTTGGGGGGGAAAGAAGAAGAAGATTAATAAGATTAGCGTTTAGGATTAGGAGATTATACATAGGGTTATTGGGTTAATAGGTTGTGGTTTGAGTCTTGGGTTAATGGTTTGGATAACAGGTTATAGGATTAATGTGTTTGGGGATTGGGGTAGTAGGTTTGGGTTACGAGTTGGAACATGGATTTTGGAATAATGAAATGTAATAATACTAAAACTAATAGTAATAATAATACTAATAGTAATAATAATACTAATAGTATTAATAATAGTAATTAACCATAAGTATAATAATAATAACAACAACAATAATATTTCAATAATAATAATAACAATAATAATTATAATAATAAGTAATAATTATAATGAAATAATAATAACAATTAATACTAAATATAGAAATTAATAATAATATCAATAATAATTAATTAACAACAACAAAACTAATGACACATGATATAATAATAGATAATAATAATAATTAATCTCAACTAGTAATAATAATTACTACCAAACAATTATAATAATATCCATTAACAATAACAATAACAATAGCAATAATAATAACAACAACTAATATTAATAATAGTAATAACATTAATAATAATAATAAATAACAATCAAAATGAAATAATAATAATAACAATTACTACTAATATCAACAATTAATATTTATAATATATAAATCAAATAAATATTTAATATCTCAAAATAATTTGTATATTTAATATAATAATAATCACAAGAAAAGTCATAAATTAAGTTAATTAATAATAATGATAAAATAATCAGTAAAGTAAAATAAATATTTAATAAAAATAAAATTCAACTAGAGATAATACAGGAAGAGTGTGCGTCCATTTTAAACTAAATTTGATAAGAATATAAATATCGTAATGTTAAAGAGCTTGAGTAAGTTTGAAGAACTTGTAAACTTGAGAGAGCTTGAAGGAGTTTGAGCACTTGAAAAAGTTGAGAGAGCTTGAGGGAACTTGAGAGAGCTTCAGGGCTTGAGATTTTATTGAGAATTTTAGAGATATTTTTGGTGATGAAATGAAGTGAGGAAGAGTGAGTATTTATAGAGGAGAAGATGTAATTAAAATGTATTTTTTTTTGCAAAAAAAATAAAATAAAATTTGGACTAATATACCCGTTTTGGGGGTTTGTAAGAAAAATAAATAAATAAATAAACCCCCCCAACGACTATAATGCCAACGACTATAATATGGGCCATTATAGCCGCTTAGGGGTTTTCGTAAAAAAAATTACAAACCCCCCTCCCCAACAACCAACGGCTCTTAATAGAGCCGTTGGCCACCCGTACGGCCGCCCCAGGTTCGGCCTGGGCCTGGGTGGGAACAGGCCTGGCCAAGCCGTGGGCCCTATTTCCCAAACTCGGGCACACTCCGGGTTTGGGAATGGGCCCGTACGGGTCGGTGGGTAGATCTGTGCCCGTTCGCGCCCCTATGTGTAACTCTCTGCACTGTAGGTATATCTAATCTTGTTTCTCTTATTTATGATTATCTCATCAGGTACCTGTTAGGCTTTAAAATACCTCCTTTTTACTAGACCCGTACTAGACATTGATGCTTCATGTCCCATATCTTTCTTCTGATTACCATTTTTGTAAACAATGATTGGTACTAATATGAGCTTACACTAGATGTCATGGGAGAAATAGACAAGTCAATAATGCTCCTCTCCGTAGCCTACGGAGGATCTCTAGGGAAACCGAAATCTATTGAACTGAAAAACTACTTTAGGTATTTTCTTATTAATTCCTATTAACGTTGAATCTAATAATTCATATTAAGTTTGGGGTTACTGACTCATAATTGATGGATTAGATAAGAGATTATTTACTCTAATATGCTTGATGATAAATGCAAAAATGTACAAATATTAGGTTTCGTAAGATTAAAATACAACACCTCCCCCCCCCCCCCCCCCAACCCACCAACACCCCCCACACCCAAAAAAAAAAAAAAGCATCCATTTTATTGAACTTTGTTCAATATTTTGATAAGTACTCAATCCGCTTAACTATTTTGTAACGGTCATTCTTACTCTCTAAGAAGTTTGTTTTGAGTTTTGCCTAGGGTTTCATGGAGTTTTGCCTAGAGTTATTTTCCTACTCTAGGATTTTAGAGGTTTCCTTTAAAGACTAACATTTTGGCAACAAAATTTGTCTATATTTTTAGAAATTCACCCTTAAAGTCTCACGAAATAGGATTCTTAATTATAGTGAGATTACATAAGGATATTTCCTAATCTTCTCTGTAATCCTACAAATGTTTCTAAGACACAAAATACTAATAAAATAAAACTTCAATTAAGATGTAAATTTTGGACTGAATCTATATATGTAATAGCACTTATGTTCATGACGAGTGAGACCTGACTCACCAATAAAAGAGTAATAGTGGTTGTGAGCAGTAGCAAAACCAGAATTTCAAAAGGGGGCAAAAAATAATATTCAATAATATCAAAATTGTAAATGATAAATAATATAATAGTTTTCATCTCAGGAGACTAGAGAAAGGAAGGAGTCTTAAACTCAAAAACTCCCAATTGATATTCTATTGCATAAAAGTGGATGTTACAAAATGAAACTACACATCCAACTTCAAGGATATAGTATAATTCTCATTTAGAACAAATACATAAAAAAAAAAAAACAATTATCAGTAATTTTCTATATTTGATGTTACAATATATATGTTATTAGCAAACATCAAAATAAGTACATTCACAATGTACATCCAACATGCAACCTCTGTAAAACTATAATGAAAATGCAAAACACAACACACTAATCACTAATTAATTAAATTTATCATAATGATTTTTCTTTTTTTAGATATTATCACTAGTTAAATAAATTATGCTCCAATTAACAATAAATTTTTTAGAAATTTATCATAAAGACTAGATAAACAAAATCAATGGATACTCCAAAATAAAAGAAATTTTAGCATATCAACTGATGATGAGGAGGTGGGCGTGGATCATGAACCGTGGTCCCGTAGAAGCCGCCTAGTCTCGTTCGCCACTTTTAGTGATTTGAGAGTGAGATCGAGAGAGAGAGAGAGAGAGAGAGAGAGAGAGGATATGAGATTTGGGGATTTAGGGTTTAGAAATTTGAGTGTAAGTTGAGATTTAAGAGGCAAAAAGAGGGGTTGAATTTAGAGATTTATAGATTTGAGAGGAATAGACATAGATCAGAGAAAGGCGAGTGCGATGAGAGAGAGAGAGAGAGACCGAGATCAGAGATGAGAGAGAGAGAGAGGCGACAACAAATTTAATCGATGCAGGCCTAGATGCCACTGCGAATTTATTGGGGATGGTTTCTCTACGCCAATCAGCATATATAAGATATAGGGGGGAGGCCGAGAGCCGTAGCGAGTTAGGACTCGCCACGAACCCATGCTGGCCCAATTTAGACTATGAGGATGGGGATGATTTTTCTACAGTAGTCGACAGAGATAAAAGATTAGAGATGATAGAGAGAGAGAGAGAGAGGCCGAGAGCAAATTTACAGTTGGTAAAGATCAAAGAGCAGAGATGAGAGAAAGAGAGAGTGAGTGAATTTAACCCATGGGCCATGCGGACCTAGATGCCACTGCAAATTTAATCCATGCAGGCCCAAGAGAGTGCCTCGACCAAACCGGGAGGGAAGGGCACAAACTAGACAGGCCAAAGCCTTTTATGGGTAGGGTCCGGGGGTTACATGACCCACTTCCCCACTAGTAATTGTGAGGAGTCTCAGGTTGCACCCGAAGAACATGCCCATTCCTAGCCAAGGACATGTTTGGTAGATAAAGCCAAAGCCCCAAAACTTACCATCACATCAACTCGAGTTGATTTCTGACACATTGTCAGATTCCACTTGGTTCCGAGTGGAGAGAGACGAAATCAGATTTCTCAAAAGTGCTCGTCACATTAACAAAAAGTGGGTCAGGATGTAATCATGAATTTTCCCCTGCTTTGGTAACTAAACAATCAATAGGAAAAAATACTCATGTACCACCCCTTGACAGATTTCAAAATTTATTCTTCAACATAACAAACAAGCCCCAAGCCATTAACACAAACACCCAAATTCTTATTTGACTTGAGAACTATCCCAACATTTTAGAATTGGAAAAAGCTGGCCGCCAGTACCACACAGTGATTGTCAGCACTTGGAATCTGATTCTGAATTCTGTCCACTGTCACAGTGTTCAAGAATCAACTATATAATACATGCATACCAATCTCCACAGCTCACCTTCAAAAAGAAGAGAGCGGGTGTTTTCGCTCCAAAAAATGATAAAGGCGCCCCAAGGATTAAGACACCCCATGTTTTTGATAAAGAGACACTATCAAAAGTCACAAAATGATCAAAAAATTCCCTCTCCTTGTCCTCCTCCTTTCTCTCTCTCCTCGCCGGCAACCACCTCTTCCCCCTAGCCGGCGAACCCCACCCCCCACAAAGACGACCCCCCCCCCCCCCCCCCCCCCCCCCCCCCGCGGCAGGCGACCCCTCGGATCTCCCCTCTCCCTCGAGCTAATCCGGGCCCGAATCTAGCCGAACTGGGGGGAGATCGCGCGGGGAGGGGGGTGGGAATCGAGAGGGGGGAGGGTGGAGGCTGGGGAGGGGAATGGAAGGAGAAAGAAGCATTTTTAGACTTCTCAGCAATGGTGAAATTGTTAAAAAAAATAATAATAATGACACACTTGTAATAACTTGTGGGTTGCCTTCCTCAGTTTTTTTGGGTGGAAACATCCGTTCCCCCAAAAATAACTGAGAAGGTTTTAAATGATAGCAGAAACAAACTCAGAGAGAGAGAGAGTACAGAAAATTTTCTGAAACAACTGTACAAAGAAGTAACATATCAAAGGCCTGAATAAAAAATCTACAATCCTCCATGAAGACGAAAGAACGGACAAAAGTTCAGGTGGAAAAGAAACAACTTGTATAGACGTACTATACCTATGATTCTGCTTCGATGCAAGTCGATGGCAGGGAAACGGCAGGGGATGCTAGTATTTACATGGAGGCTATCTTTATTTACCATTCATCTGAAACTGAAAAACCTATTCTAACAAGAGCAACGTGTGTTGTGCATTGTCTTTCTAAGCCTCTCTAGTATTCCGGTGGCCTTTCTCCGTGCCCTTGAAGTTCCAGTATTCACAAGATCCGATATTGTCCCGTGCAAAGTCTCCTCTTCTTCAATCTCCCTCAACTTCATCCGATGATCGACACATATGGAGTAAAGAACCACAGCTGCATTCTCCTTGTTCCGTGCACAGGAGCTTTCCCTTATGATTCCAAGTAAGCATGCCACTCCGTCTACCTCCACGATTTCCTCCGCTGCCTTCTTGTGCCCGGATACCAATGAAAGGATTGCCAGCATCTCGCCCACCAGCAATTTATCCATGATCACTAACACTAATGCGCTTGCCACGCCATCCCTCACCGCCCGAGCCCTATTCTGATAATTAGTACATAGGTTGAAAATGGCATTGGCCGCATCTTTCTTGGCCTCCAAGGATCCGTGCTCTAAGAGCTCTATGAGAGGCTTCGTCGCTCCCAGTTCTCCTATCTTGATCTTGTTCGAGTCAAGAGCCGACAGACTAAACAGAGCAGCAGCAGCATTGCCCCGAGTCTGCATTGTACCGGTCTTCAACGCTTCAATGAGAAATGGAATGGCTTGGGGTCATCTCCGAGGATCTCCTTGTTGCGATCAAAGATTGATAGGTTGAGCATGGTTGTCACAGCATCTTCTTGGACCTCGCGATCACCATCAAGACCGGGAACAGATAAGACCGAGATAAGTTTGGGGATAGCTTCAGGGTTCTGCCCAACAAAAGCCCGGACGGAGGTCTTCCGTTTGGTCAGGAGCCGGAGATCTTTGACTGCTTGCTTCTTGACAGGGATGGACGAAGAGGAGAGGTTTTTAAGGAGGGAGCTCACTGAATTGCGTTCGGCAGCAGGAATTGGGGGTTCGTCGGGGTTGTTGCAGTTGGGTGAAGGGAGGGCAATGCCGTGCTCGGTGCACCATCGGGATATCATGCTGCGAACGAGGTGGTTTGGGGTGAGGGTGGGATTGGTGAGGACCTGTTGGGTCTGCGGGCAAGCCCGGTTGCCGGAATTCAGCCATTCCTGAATGAAGGGCCTGTCGTAGGTCTGCACATTTGAACACCACACAGTTCAATAGGATGCATCCCACGATATACACTTTGAGAGCAAAAAACACAGAGAACAGAAGGAAGAACAGGGTACATGGAGAATAATTACAAGCAAACAATACTGTGCTAATGAAACAAATAGAGATTTCTACAGTACTAAAACAGAGAAACAAGGGACATATGGACAAGAAACTGAAGTAAACAACACAGTAATTGTATTGCAAGATTCTAGCAGAAGAAGCAACAGAGATTTTCAAACACATTATCAAATAGTGATATAAACTACTTTTACATGGTGATGTAATTGAAGCAACAGAGATGCATTTGACCAAGTGAATAGTGATATAAAATTAAAAAGAAGAAAAAAATTATGCATTCGATTGAAATAGATTTATTTAAATTTATAATGTGGATTTCCATGGAACTTAACGATTCCATTGAAATATTTCTATCAAATATTCGTTATCTTTTTCCATTGAATTTTATGCATTGAATCAAAATGATAATGGATCATCAAAAAAATACCCAAAAACTCTGAAAAATCCAGGTTTGAAGAATCATAAAATTGGGAATACATAATAAAAATGGTAGAATCAAATATATCTTTTAAACCAAAATTTGAAAACCCTATCAATGAAGATCCTCAACTACAAACAAAATGATTCAGATTTCAATTCCACAATACCCTAAAACAACGCTCAACAAAATCTTGGTATCGAAAAGGACAAACTGAAGATAAATAAAAGAAAAACAAAATCAGAATGCATCAAAACTGCAACAGACATTAAAGAAAAAGTTCCTGCCCAGATGCTAAAACAACAGGATCCTTCATAATCTCGGACGAAATCGGGCACAAAAAGTGCTCAGGAATCGTAACCGACTCAAACCCATTCTTCTTTCTAGTCTCAATATCATTACTCAACTTGAGATCTCTCAAACACAACAAGGTTCTCGATGCCTCCTCAAAGGTCTCAGCTTTCGCATCATCATCGTCTACGATCGCCTTCACCAGTCTCTTGATCTCATTCCTCAGCTCCTCCGCCGTGTTCACCGCCGACGCCGCAGTGGATTTCACCATTAATCCCTTTCAGATTAGGAAGAAATCTGTAGAAGTTTGTGAGGATTTAACGAGGGCTTTATTTTATTTTATTTTATTTTTTATTTATCTCCTCCTCCTCTTTTTTTGCTCTCTCTCTCATCACTCTCGCTCGCCTCTCGGTTCAACAGTCTCGAGGAAGAAGAGAACGGAAACCGAAGCCCAAACGGAACGAGAGAGACACAGTGTCTTTAAACGACGGCTTCTTGTTAAATATTCGCTTCCGTTATCCTGCGGAGCCATTTAAGGCAGGCCGCACCGCACTCCGCTATGGAGTCGGATCTTATTTTCTTAAAACCCGCTATCCTGGATTCGGCAATTTCGGGTCCGGATCTAATATTCTTATCGACTCTATGTTAAGATCCGAACCTGTAAAATGAATGCAATTTGTTATTGCGGCACAAAACGTGGTCTGTTCGTGCGGGACCGTGGCGGTGAGGTGGACGGTGGGGGTGAGCTCCTAGAACTCTCTGTGGCCGCTCGTTTTGCTGGGCCCCACGAGAGGTAGTGAGGTGACCCACACGTTCCACCCTCGCTCGCAATTATGATCCCTCTGGCTTGACAGCTGGCACCACCACCGCATTTAAAATTAACACTAATAAAATAAATTAGTTCTTTTTTATTTGGAGTGAAATCATTTCATCACTCTTGAGAAAAGGTATTTATTTATTTGTTTACTTATACTTATTATTATGCGCCTTAATTAAGCAGTCAAAATAAATTAGAAAAGTAGAATTATTGAAGGTCAAAAAAATTGAAACGGTGCGCTCCGCCCGCAAACAAAGAATTTTCTTTTGCCGCGAATAAAATTCGCGGCCATCTGTTACCGTTATTTAAATTTAAAGAAGTGATAAAGTAGTATCAGAAAAAATAAATTAAATTCTTTTAATAATTTTTATCTTCAAATGAAAAGTATATTCATGTAATTAATAAGTACACCCAATTCTGATAATTTTAATTCTTTTTCAACCTCAAAATTTTCTTTTTTAACTCAACTCACAAATCTTAAAAATTTTAGACTCGCCTTCTCTTAAAAAAAAAAAAAATCACTCATCTTGATTTCCAAACAATTATTTTGAGAGAAGGGGAGAAGGAGGGCAGATTGTGGAGTTGGCCATGAAATTTTGCCATACATTGATTTGCAGGTGGTCGGACAAGGATGGAGAGACTGCGAAGGCAAAGGAAGATGAGAGAGGAGAAGAAGGTGATGGAGTTTGTACTCCATAATGGAGTTTGTACTCCAAACTTTTTGATCAAAGAATTGTCGTACAGTTTTGAAAGATTTCAGATTTTTTAGAGATTTTATAATCGAAGAGAGTACTGTTTCTCATTTGGACTGTCAACATTTTAGCTGTCAGTAACGAGAATAGATGGCATTAGACACTACCATACAAAAACATGAGGCTAAACATACAGTTTTCTGTGCAGTATGTTTCACATTGCAAACAATAGAGAGAAGACGAGATACGCACGTGTCATCACTTTCAGTCTAATAGATACAAGAAAGCCCAGACAGATAAGAGAATAGACTGCAGTGTGGTTTTTTTTACTATGAATCCAAAAATATTTAGCCTGCAATCCATTTTGTTGGATCAGCATTTGGATTGTTTTATATCGTCACGCAGAGAAAATGCCTCTTCAAGTCAGCGTTTAGATTTATTGATGAAGTTTATTGGCATCAAAAGTAGCGCATGCATACGTTGATTGAGAGAGAATTTCTATATCTCATATTCATATTAACAACTCTTGATTTCGCGAGTGTTATGTTATAAGGCCTTGACGTTGTCCCGAGCGAATCTGGGGCCGACACGTGTTGAGATTTGTATCTTTGTCAAGTTTATCTCGTTTGGATGTTTAGCTGCAGTTTTTGGCTCTTTTGTGCAACAACAAAGTCAGCTCTTACTACCTTCACTGATTGGTGTGAGAGAGAGAGAGAGAGAGAGAGAGAGAGAGTGGGAGCTCAGGGGTGCAGCTCGTGGTCCCAGATTGGTCCTCCCTCCATGATGCATGCCCTTTTGTTCCCTCTACATTGAAGTGTTGAAGAAAGTCAAATTGGTAAAAGATTAATAATATTGTGGTGGATAAAATTCTATCACAAGCAATTAGTTGTTTTTCTTATTGGACCTGTCAGATCACATAAAAAAAGAAGACTTCTTTCAGGGTAGGAGTGCCGATGCGGTGCCGGCCTAAGACTCTCAGGCATGAGAATCAGTAGTTGGTGAGGAGGAATGAACGACAGAGCGAAACTGTCATCGTATTGTGCTGGACTAGCAGAGAAAAACTGCTAACCTGACATGGTAGATTATATGTGTTCTGCAGATTAGGAAAATGACCTTATTCTCATTGGAGAAGGAGATGCATCAATATCCGCTCATAATAAGGCAAGACTATCCTCATATTCTATTCTTTCATAAAAATTTTCAAGTAAAAATTTACATCCATAAAATTTAATCTTAGGATTCATAATAGCAGCACAAAAAAAAAAAAAAAAAACTTTTTAAAGTATTTATTAATTTTTTTTTCTATCAGAGCAATAATATCTTGGAGAAAATCATTATATTAGAAAATATCTTGGTTATTTCAGTTAACTCATAAAATACTAAATAGTCGTTGGATAATAAATACTAGAAATTTTTTTTTAACTCTTTCAAATTTTTTCAAAAATTCGTAAATCCATTCACAAAGTTCTCATTTCTCATTGGAAATAAAACCGTTAGGCAATTCTACAGAAATGAACATATTTATTGCCTGCTTATAAGGAATCGCTTTACTCAATATATTATATGTTTAGTTCCAACGAGGTTTTGTCATGATATCTATCTCCAGAAGTTTCACTAGGGCCTACTGATGAAAGGTTGAGATTCGTTCTATTTGTTAGTTTCTAATTTACAAGAATTTAATTATCACGTTACCGAGGGAGCTTGTAGCTTGAGAACTTGAGAAATTGTAGAGAGAGCTGGTAAAGAGAGTTTGTAGAGTTTGAGAACTTGAGAGAGAGCTTGTAAAGCTGGATGACTTGAGATCTTGCAGAGCTTGAGAAATTTAGAGCTTGAGAAAGAGAGTTTGAGAATTTTAGAGTTTTTTTAGATATTTTAGAGAATTTTTTGTGATGAAATGGAGTTAGAAAGATGAAGTATTTATAGAAGGGAAGAGAAGTATTTTTTTGCAATTTTTTTTTGCAAAAAATAAAATCTAAATAACCTCATTCTACCCGTTTGGGGTATTTGCTAAAAAATTTGCAAATACGCCCAATGGGCGAAATAGTCGTTGGGGGTTTTTGCAAAAACAAATTTGCAGAAAAACCCTCCATAGAGCCGGTGGATTTGCTGGCTCGGCCGGGCCGCTTTGCTCTAGCCCCAACGCCTCTTAGAGCCGTTGGAAGGCCGGGCTGGGCCGTACCAGAGCTCGGGGCCTAGAACGACCCGCTTGGGCCGTCGGCCACCTTTAGCGGACCCGGGTCGGGCCTAGGGGGAAGCCAGACGCGGGCCGGATCGTGCCTGGGCCAAACCGGGTGGTGCTCCTGCGGGTTGCAAGGCCGGACGACCCACTTGACACCCCCCAATTAAGAGGACAATTCAAAGACTGCAATTTTCATCAAACGTGAAGGCAAATTAACTAGCACATCAGAAATATCGAATCTGAAGGACACGAACCGAGCTCTTCTTTGCAAGAGGTGGTGACGTATCCACTCTCATTCTCAATCAAGATGGTAGTCATTCCTTAAAGTATTGAGTTTGAAAAAAGACACATTTCAGTGGGCTGTCATCCTGCAGATCACAATCCTGCTTCTGGTGAGGGATTGCGAGAGTGGACTCATTTTTCCACAGACCCACCACGTGCTCCATTGGCAATGGCAGAGACGCAAGCTTCTGGAAGGACTTTTAGTGCTCCCAACCGCGTTGAGGCATTTGTTTCCCTACATTGTACGAGTTGGTTGATCACAAACACACTGTGGTTGCCGATTATTGATGTAGGGCCAATAGAAGCCTTGATTTCTAGCACACCCTGCAACAAGAGCTGGTGATAACAATCACTAACAGCAGGGACGGTACAGGGTGAAAATGGGAAGCCTCTAGGGTTTTCTCAGTCTCGTCTGCCTGCCATGCTGTCAATAATGCCGGGTGTGTACTCCCTGCAGCAGACTCGGGGTCTTTCTTTGATTTGCTGCGAATGATGCAGTTCTCACTAGAAAATCTTATTAAGTGCAACTGCCAAAATAGTAGGGTAATCAGGAATCAAGTGTGTCAGAATTTATCTATTTCACCCCCTCATTCGCTGGAGAGGTTTGGACTTCCTGGCGCACAAGTTTCGTCCAGTCCAAAGACAACAGGTCTTGGGATAGTGCTATGGCTGCCACGCTCTGCTGAATTTGGTTGGACAGAAACCAAGCATAGATGTTATACACAACAAGGACGAAAACATTGCACAAGTTATACATCAAATTCTTATTCTCATCTCTCTTTCGAAAGGTGCTGTTGCAGCTAAAGGGAAAGTTCTCTTTCTGATGTCGACGGTGGCAATGTGGGTGCTTGATACCCGCTGGTGACTCATTTTTGTGCCTTGTTGATCTTCAGGATGTCTTCACTGGGACTATAGTTTTTATTCGCATGGGAATTTTTGTGCTCCTTGATGGTTACTTTAATCACCTAGAGTGGGTGAATAGATAATGTGCTAATAATAATAGGGAAATTAACAACTTAATTAATAATTCTACACAATTAAAAGCAATTAAACAATCCAAAACATGTATATCAATTGAGTACAAGAATTATCAAGCATGTAATGATATAAACAATATAAACATGCATAATATTAAACAAGAGTGAGTAAGAGAGAGAAGAGAAATCACAAACACGGAGGATTTTTTTCGAGATTCGAGCAACTTGTTCTACGTCTCCGCCTTCATCACAATGAAAGATTTCCGCTCGCTCGATCCTGCAAGATTACACGGTGCGAAAACACTTACAAATTTCCTCAAGAACTCTCGGACCCGCATGTCCCTCACTCGTTCCCGCAAGAACCACAACACGAACTCACAAATTCGTTCGAGGCCGCAACCTCTAATTACATTCAAATACAATGAAAAGAATTGTGATCAAGAATCTTGGCCACAAACAAACCCTCTCACAAACAAGAAGGATAAATGTAAAAATGATTTACTCAAGTGTGCAAGAAAGCTAAGGAGATTGGCAAATAAAAATTAAAGAAAAATCTTTTTAAAAACCTAAGGAAAAAAACACACTTTAAGATATGGAGTTAAAGCTCTAAAACTTATTCATAAAACTGGTGGATATTCTCTTGAGAAGATTATGAAAAACTTTTGCAAAAAGTCAACCAAAATTCAATTTATAGGACTCAACCAAAAACTAGCCGTTAGGCTCAAAACTGACCAAACTGGCCTATTTGTTGACCGCCTGGTCGACTGCACAATGGTTATATTTTTAGCCGTTGGGGCATGTGTTGGCCCAGAAGCCTTCCACTCTAGTTTTGATGATGATTAACTCATGTAGTTATGTTTACTAATAATCTTGTGATTTTAGTTTCAGATCATTAATCAAGATATTAGTTGGTTATTAGCTTCAACAAAGGAGTTTGGAAGCTTTCACATGGTGATTCCAGAGCCCGAGTATCAAGATCATTCATAGCACTCGTTAGAGTCAAGCTCGGTGGATCACGTTTTGGATCGAGTCAACTTGAAGATGGAAGATCGTCAAGAAGGCTTAGGTATCCATAGTTTAGTTTAGTGTGTTTTAGATCCATTTGTAAAGATTAGATAGTTGATATGCTCAAGTGCACAATACACACACGTTTTATGTTTTGGAATTGGTTTTCATGAATAGATTGATCAAAACAAGTTTAAATAGTTTTTATGTATATTAGATGTGTTCGATATACATACATGCTTCATATCTTAGACAAACTTATTTTGATATGCCTATTCATGAGTTTTAGGAAAAATCAAATTTCCTATTGAAAAATCCAAGTTTTGGTAAAATACAGTTTTTGGTTTTGATAAAATTTCTAAGACACAAAAATGATTCAATATGTTTGATATTTGTCTTGAAATTTTTATCACAAATTTGTATTTCAATACAAAATGATAAAACTATTTTTGTGGATTTTTAGAAGATTTATGGTAATTTTTAGAAATATTTTTAACATGTTTTTCTGACCCAGAACAGTGCCTGACAGGCTCTGTCGGTCGACCGCACGGTCGACCGACCCATGAGCCGGTCGACCGGGCGGTCGACCGATGTGCACAGCCTGTGCACGTCTGGGCCTGGCATTGGGCCGGTCGACCGGCCGGTCGACCGGACCAGAGAGCTCTGCTCTCTGTTTTTGGGCGGTCGACCGGGCGGTCGACCGGATTCCTCCAACGGTCGAAAAATCGACCGTTGGCGGTTGACCGGGCGGTCAACTGCTAGCCGTGCTGGCTGAAAAAAATAGCCAACGGCTAGTTTTTTGGTTTGGGCTATATAAACCCCATTTGCTTGGGATTTTAGCCAAGATTTTTAACAAGAAAAATTCCTACTTTCTGAAGTGTTTAAAACAAGTTTTCAAAAGTGTTTAGAGCTTCAAAAGATCTATCTTTATATTGTTTTAGGGTTTTGAAAAAATCAAAGAAAATAGAAAATTGGGAGATTTATATTGTTCTTCATTTCTATCTTTTATAAAGAGTTTTCTCAAGTATTTTTCTTTGAGTTTTTGTTTTCCAAACTCTAGTTTTTCTACACTTGAGCTATATCCCCTATCCTATTCTATTAGAATCTTTTATTTGTGGGAAAAGAGAAAAGGTTTGTGATTGAGATATACCACTTGTTGTAAAAACCCTCATTTGTCGGTTGCTCCCTCTTTGGTAGAGGTTGAGGTTGTTGTTTGCTCCCTCAAGTGTGAGGTAGAGTTGGAGATTGGTTTTGTATCCCTCTTGGCGAGGTGGATTGAGGTTGTTTGGCTAAGGGCCTACCCCTCTTGTTGAGGTGGTGATTGTGTTTGCCTCGGTGGAGGTTGTTGGTTGAGAGAGGAGTTCGGTACTCCCTTGTTGTACAAATCCTCCTCGGTGGAGGTTCCCTCAATGGGAGTCCTCGGTAGACAAGTTAGTGGATTGGAGATCCTTCTCGGTGAAGGCGGGGATGTAGAGCTAGGGGCTCGAACCTCGAAACATATCTTTGTGTTTGCGTTTGATCCATTGACTCTAACTCTCTCTCTTTATTTTGTGTTGTGCATTGATTCATATTGCCTATTCATATCATTCATATCTATTTGCTTGTGTTGTACCTTGCATCATTCATATTGTTATATATCCATTATATGCTTGGCTTGTGTTTGTGTGCCTCACTTATACTTAACCACGAGAGCTTCATATAGCACCTCAACCCTTATCTAGGGGAATCAAGAGGAGTTAGTCCAGAGCCCTTCACGGGGAATTCGGCTACACTTGTTGGTTATATTAAGTGTGTTGTAAATTAGTTTTAGCTTCCGCATTTAGTTTCTAGATTAGCCATATCACCTATTCACCCCCCTCTAGGTGATTTCAATTGGTATCAGAGACTCCGCTCCTGATATTAGGTTTACCCACTTAGGAGTGTGATTTTGGTTTGCTAATCTATCATTTGTATTTGCATTTGCACACATGTAGTTTGCACTCATGGATAGCCTCCTATGTTTGATATCTCTAGACTTGATATTTAGAAGGCCAAGATGAGTTGTTATTTGAAAACCCTAGGCTTGCATGTTTTTCTTGCCGCTACCAAGAAATTCTATCTTGGTAACCACAATCATATAGGGGCCAATGCACAAGCCCTTGAGGCTATTAGAAGCACGCTATCTAAAAAATATCTTATGCATGTTTCTAATCTTGATTCCGCTTTTGCAGTGTGGAACAAGTTGACCACAACCACCACCTCCAAGTTTCAAATGCCAATCCAACAAGAGGAGGAATCTAGTGGAGAATCCGAGTCACAATGCTTCATGGTCCAAGGGAATGACTCCCTTGAGGTACACTCAGAAATCCATTTAGATAATGATGATGCTAGTTCTTCATGCAATGACTATGCTGATCCTAATGCCTTAAATGAAGAACTTTCTATAGTTTGTGAAAAATTGATTGAAAAATATAACATTTTGAAAAAGAAGAGTTTTGAACTTAATAAAGAAAATAAGATTTTATGTTCAAAACTTGACATGTGTTTGCAAGAGAAAGTGGAGATTTCTAATGAAAGGGATTCATTGAAATCTAAACTTGAACTTGCCCTAAAAGAAAATGAGTTTTTTAAAAATAAAATGATTGTGATAATGTGTTGAAGAAAAATGAGATTCTATCTTCAAAATTAGATTCTATTTTAAAAAATAATCATTCTTTAAAAATGAAATTGATTTCATTACAAAAGAATTAGAAATTTGTTTAAAGAAAAATGAATCTTTGAAAAATAATATTGATTCACATGTTTGCCATGCTAGTGTAGCTTCACCTAGCATACCTATTGCATGCACCTCTTCTTCTAGGATCAATGATGATTTTTGTTTGTTAAAGAAGAGAGTGGATTATTTGGGCTCCACTTTGAGCCATTGTGCCAAGAGCCATACACGTTTGGAATCCTTATTTCGAAAGAAACAAGCTCCATCTTTGCATGCACACCATACACGGCATACACATGCTCCTCACGGACACACCCATCGCATGTATGCTCATGTGTACACTTGTACACATTGTGGACGTAAGGGCCACCTTGCTAAATTTTGCTATGATCGTATACATGTTTCTAATTTAGCAAATAATTTTGTTTGGGTTAGAGAAGGTACTAACCCCCATGAACCCAAAAAGATATGGGTACCAAAGACCACCCCTCTTATATTTGATGTAGGAGTGGGCTCTCGCATGACGTGAGAGTATCGGTACCTTGGAGTGGATGCGTTCCGAGCTTCATGGAGATTATTTGGATGCATCACTTTCAAGGGAAGTTTGGTGGGAGGACCACCTTGTTTTGGAGACATGGAGAGTTGCCTCATCGGTTTTGGTAACAATCCTTTACTCCCATTTATATTATGCATGCTTTTTATGTTCATTGTTTATAGCATGTTTGGAAATTTATAGATTATTATGATAATGTCATGATTATTAGATCATTGACATGCATATATAGCATTTGAGATCACCCATGTTTATATGGACCCATATGTTGTGTTCTCACCATTGTTTAGCTATCATGTTTATCATAGCTCTAATAACCTGTGGATTTACATAATGATCATGTTTATATTTTTCATGTTGATTTATGACTTGTTTTATACTTCATGCTTTGAATATACGTTTAGATGTTAGTTTTCATTAAGACTAGGATTTATACTTGTACATATAGTGGGTCACAAATAAATCTTTATATATGTTTGTGCTTGAATGCTTATTTGTACCCATTAGATGTGTTAGTATAGTCTAGTTTTGATGATTCATGCATTTTAACTTATATTCCCAATTTTGGACATGTTTTATAATCATGTGTTTTCACTTCATGTATGTCTATTTGGCCAAACCTTAAGATATACATGTATACCCCTTGAGTCATTTGCTTTTCATGCAAATCTTTATTATGAACTCAATTGTGTTTAGGGATATGTATGTATACTTCTTATTTTGTCAAAACATACATATGCCTTAAAGTATAATTTGTTTTCACTGAAAACTTAGTTTTTATGAGTTTCATGTTTTCATGTTTTTGAGGAATATTGAGCTTGAATGTCTATTTTTATGATTATATGTTTCACATAACACTTGTGCACTCACTTTATTTAAATGTTTCTCATGATTGTGTTTTCATGAGTATGATATGAGCTTTATGGACTTTGAGTATTTTAGTGATCATGTGATTTACATAGTTTCATGAAAAATATTTTTGTTCTATTCCTTATTTGAAGGATTTCGTACTAGTTTACAAGTTATTCCATATAACTAGTTACGGTATTCTTCGTTATGGTAGAATTTTTCAAACGAACTATATTTTCAAACCTATTTTTGAAAACCCCTACCTTCAACGGGCGAATGGATGGGCGATCATGCTCATGTATGCTTTCATAGTGAAAATCTTTTTAAACTTGAACATGAATGTGTGGTAGGTTATATGAAATATACATTTGATATTATTGTTGTTTCAATTGGTATCATTGGATTTTTTTTTTCAATTGGTATCAATATTGACATTTCTTGTATACTCATATATTTTTTATGTATGTATGCTTACACTTCAAATAGTATCAATTTCGATTGGTATCTAATTTTCATACATATATATATTTTTTTGTTTTTGTTTATGCTAAGCTTGAGTTTTAATGATCATCATGTTTCAATTGATTAGTTTTTAATTGGTATTCTAATACAAGCTTAGACATTGTTTTATTTGGTATTTCATAAAGGGGGAGAAAACTCGTATTTTATCTTTCAATTGGTATTTGGTTTACCATTAGTTTTGTATTCCACTCCCTTACTTTATGATAGAAAATAATAATTTCAATTTGGTATCATATGTTAAAAAGAATAATACTTTCAATTGGTATCAAGATTTTATTTGTTTTCTCAAAATTGGTATCAAGATGCTTATTTGTTTTCTCTCAATTGGTATCAAGATTTTGTTTACTTTCATTGGTATCTATTGATCTATTTCTTTCAATTGGTATCTAAAAATTTGATTTGTTTTATTGAGAAAATTCAAAATTTTGTTTACATAAGAAATATCAAAAATGTTTTGATTTATATTCTTATTATTGAAAGGGGTGATATCAAACAAATTAGGGTTGTGACCCCTTTATTGATTCTTTGTTTCGAACATAAAGGGGGAGAAGAATGTTTTGTTTTTACTTTAACCCCTTTGTTGATGATTGACAAAAACGAGGAGAAGTATTTGAGTTTATATGCATGTTTTATATGCATGTTTTGTTTTATTTATGAGTTTGTCGTTTAATTGTTTAATTGGTATCAAGAGCATTATTTAAGAGCATGTTTTTATTGGTATCAAGAGCACGTTTTATGCATGATGCATTTCATATGTTTGATATCAAGAGCATGTTTTTTGTATTTGGTAACTTGTTTTATGCATGTCTATGCATACATATTTGTGAGCTTTCATTGCATATTTAATTGTTTATTGCTATGCATGAGTTAAGGGGGAGCTTCTTTGAAGCTTTACTTTAATCCATGCATATATAACTCCATGAGTTTTGTCATCATCAAAAAGGGGGAGATTGTTGGCCCAGAGGCCTTCCACTCTAGTTTTGATAATGATTAACTCATGTAGTTATGTTTACTAATAATCTTGTGATTTTAGTTTCAGATCATTAATCAAGATATTAGTTGGTTATTAGCTTCAACAAAGGAGTTTGGAAGCTTTCAAATGGTGATTCCAGAGCCCGAGCATCAAGATCATTCATAGCACTCGCTAGAGTCAAGCTCGGTGGATCACGTTTTGGATCGAGTCAACTTGAAGATGGAAGATCGTCAAGAAGACTTAGGTATCCATAGTTTAGTTTAGTGTGTTTTAGATCCATTTATAAAGATTAGATAGTTGATATGCTCAAGTGCACAATACACACACGTTTTATGTTTTGGAATTGGTTTTCATGAATAGATTGATCAAAACAAGTTTAATGGTTTTTATGTATATTAGATGTGTTCGATATACATACATGCTTCATATCTTAGACAAACTTATTTTGATATGCCTATTCATGAGTTTTAGGAAAAATCAGATTTTCTATTGAAAAATCCAAGTTTTGGTAAAATATAGTTTTTGGTTTTTGATAAAATTTCTAAGACACAAAAATGATTTAATATGTTTGATATTTGTCTTAAAATTTTTATCACAAGTTTGTATTTCAACACAAAATGATAAAACTATTTTTGTGGATTTTTAGAAGATTTATGATAATTTTTAGAAATATTTTTAACATGTTTTTCTGACCCAGAACAGTGCCTGACAGGCTCTGTCGGTCGACCGCACGGTCGACCGACCCATGAGCCGGTCGACCGGGCGGTCGACCGACGTGCACAGCCTGTGCACGTCTGGGCCTAGCATTGGGCCGGTTGACCGGACCAGAGAGCTCTGCTCTCTGTTTTTGGGCGGTCGACCGGGCGGTCGACCGGATTCCTCCAACGGTCGAAAAATCGACCATTGGCGGTCGGCCGGGCGGTCGACCGCCAGCCGTGCTGGCTGAAAAAAACAGCCAACGGCTAGTTTTTTGGTTTGGGCTATATAAACCCCATTTGCTTGGGATTTTAGCCAAGATTTTTAACAAGAAAAATTCTTACTTTCTGAAGTGTTTAAAACAAGTTTTCAAAAGTGTTTAGAGCTTCAAAAGATCTATCTTTATATTGTTTTAGGGTTTTGAAAAAATCAAAGAAAATAGAAAATTGGGAGATTTATATTATTCTTTATTTCTATCTTTTATAAAGAGTTTTCCCAAGTATTTTTCTTTGAGTTTTTTTTCCAAACTATAGTTTTGCCACACTTGAGCTATATCTCCTATCCTATTCTATTAGGATCTTTTATTTGTGGGAAAAGAGAAAAGGTTTGTGGTTGAGATATACCACTTGTTGTAAAAACCCTCATTTGTTGGTTGTTCCCTCTTTGGTAGAGGTTGAGGTTGTTGTTTGCTCCCTCAAGTGTGAGGTGGAGTTGGAGATTGGTTTTGTATCCCTCTTGGTGAGGTGGATTGAGGTTGTTTGGCTAAGGGCCTACCCCTCTTGTTGAGGTGGTGATTGTGTTTGCCTCGGTGGAGGTTGTTGGTTGAGAGAGGAGTTCGGTACTCCCTTGTTGTACAAATCCTCTTCGGTGGAGGTTCCCTCAGTGGGAGTCCTCGGTGGACAAGTTAGTGGATTGGAAATCCTTCTCGGTGAAGGCGGGGACGTAGAGTTAGGGGCTCGAACCTCGAAACATATCTTTGTGTTTGCGTTTGATCCATTGACTCTAACTCTCTCTCTTTATTTTGTGTTGTGCATTGATTCATATTGCCTATTCATATCATTCATATCTATTTGCTTGTGTTGTGCCTTGCATCATTCATATTGTTATATATCTATTATATGCTTAGCTTGTGTTTGTGTGCCTCACTTATACTTAACCACGAGAGTTTCATATAGCACCTCAACCCTTATCTAGGGGAATCAAGAGGAGTTAGTCCAGAGCCCTTCACGGAGAATTCGGCTACACTTGTTGGTTGTATTAAGTGTGTTGCAAATTAGTTTTAGCGTCCGCATTTAGTTTCTAGATTAGCCATATCACCTATTCACCCCCCTAGGTGATTTCAGCATGTTGGTCGACCAATGTGAGAACAATTACAGAAGTTGGTCGACTGCCTAGTCGACCTATCGAGAGCATACTTGCTACGCGGTCGACCGACTCGAGAGAACATGTTTGCTCTCAGGTCATCGGTCAACAGCCTGATCGACTGTGTGCACAAGCCAGTTGGCCTATGACACATCCGGTCGACCGACCTAAGGCAAAAAATTATTTTTTATTTATCGAATCTTTTAAAAACCAATGTAAATTTCTATAAAATTTAAAAATAAGTTCAAGTAAATACTTTAAAGTACAAATATGTATGATCAATAACCAACACATATTACAAACATTTGAACTTCTTTTTGAGATTTCAAAATCAATTTTGAAACATAAACTATATTAAAAATTATTTTTCTGAAAAACTAAACTTTAAACTTAAACAAGTTAAATCAAAACTTGAATAAAATATAAAAATAAGTTCTTCAAACTCTTAAAGCATAATTGTGTATGGACAAATTTCAATACACATATTAAACAATTAAAACTTGTTTATTAGATTTTTTTTCCTGTAAAATAAACTTTTGATAAAATCAAAACTATAACTCATCAAAATAAGTTTCTTTGAACAATTAGAGTTCTAATATGTGTGGATAGAATCAAATACATATTCAAACTATAAAACTTATTTCTTTAAGATATAAATCATATAAACATAATATTTGAGTTTAAAACACAAAGTATAAATTTCTTTCAAATCGATATTATTAAATTCAACTTCTTGAAGACTAAAACACAAATTCATATTCAATGAAAATCATCAAGCCAATATTATTTTTTTTTTGTGAGCTTGAGCAATCAAATCTAATCTAAATTTTCAAAACTTCTAAACGCTTACAAACTCTTTTAAAAAACTTCAAGTCTTTTTTCTTAATCTTTATCTCCTTGACTTGATCAAAACTTGATTCCTTTGAGCTTGACTTCTTCTTGAGTGCTAGATGTGATCTTTATACTTATGCTCTTGAATTAACATTAGTTAGATTTAAATCTTAACTTTGTGTCTATTGATGAAGCTAAACACCAAACTAAGATCTTGATTAAACCTATAGACTTAAATATCATACGATCATTAATACTATAATTACATAAGTTAATCATCATCAAAACTAGAGTGATGAGCCTTTGGGACAACAATCTTCCCCTTTGTGATGATGACAAAACTCATGCAGTTATTATATATGCATAGATTAGAGAAGAGCTCTATAAAAGTTTTTCCTTGACTCATACATAGACATAAACATATAAAGATATTCAATAAAGCTTCAAATATAAACAAATATGCATAAACAATAGAATAAATATGCATATAAACTCTCTCTTTTTTATAAAGCAAATAAGATATCAAAATATATATGCATCAAAACATAAATAACATGAATATATAAACTCTAAATTTTTCTCTCCTTTTTTGTCACTTCCTCGATAAAGGGGTAAAGAAACTAAAATAAATATATTTGCGATATAAATTCATTATGAAAAGAGAAATGTAGTTAACTTTCCCTGCATACTGTTGTGACCGAAATTGATATACTCCAATATCAATTGTTGCATAACTCAGGATACCATACTTACTATGATATAGTTGGGAGATACGGAAATCCCCAATGACGACCTCAAGCATGCCATGAGATCGATTACCTCGAGCACACAAGATGAATATTAAAAGATATAAGAAGAAGAACACATAATTTAACGTGGTTCGACCCAAACTTGGCCTACGTCCACGAGGAGAAAACTTGAGAGAGCTTTATTGATAAACTTAATACAATGAGATCTAATCTTCCTCTCGATGACACAAGAGTTTCACCTTCTCCTTGAATCTATGTCTAGATTATAAGAGTATATCTTCTCTTTATGTATCTTCACCTGCTCCTCTCTTTCTTAGCTTTTTAGGGCCTTCTTGACTTTTTAAGGTCCTATATTATTGTTCACACAACTTTCTTCTGCTCTTTTGCTTCATCTAAATTCTAGCTTACAACCCTTTGTTTATAGGATTTTATAATGCAACTCCAATTTAGACTATGAGATGACCTTGGCCATTGGATGTTTGAAGAATCTTAATCAATCTTATTAGGAGTTAATCTCTTTGACCTAGAAGGATTCTAAACCCTTTAATCTTTAGAAATAAATCTTTATTGAATAGGAATTGAATTTTATTCATACTCCTCCTGAAAAGGAAACTCTCAATCGCATGAAAAGAAAAATGCTTCACCTTGATTTGGTTCTACGGCTTCAAGCCATCATCTTCTCTAATACAATTGGACTCTTTTGGACTGTCATCTACTCTTGAAAAATAGGGCAAAATCCTAATAATCTCTACCTTGACTTGCTTTTCAAACCTTTAGCGAAACAACTTGAGATTTTGGATTACTATCTAAATTCTTTCCTTAATTGTAACCATGTCATGAGTCCTTAACCTTACCCCCTCTCCTCGGGGCCTTTGACGGATTCATCGCCATGCCTTGGGCCGTCTCGGGTCTTACCCGAATGCACCCTTTTTTAGTCATCCTGTAACATTTAGATTCGTTGTAGTCTTTCTTGAAGCTCTATCTCAAAGTGAGCTCCCTTCAAGCTTTTCATTAAAACAATCTAACTTAGTTTTTTTCCCCTTAGCTTGCATTGAATCACCGCTACCACAAGCAAACTTCACTTTGTGACGCCTTCCTGACCATGGGGGCCCTGCCAGTCTTGAGGCAATCCACCTCTAATTCTACCATGATCTTACCAACTTTACATGAATATTTTCAAGGACTTATCGTGCCATGATCTTCCACCAATCACTTGGTTATATTCCACCTTCCATTGATGTTTTAACCTTGAGACTTACCGTCTTCACGTAACTGCCATAGTCTTAGCGGGCTTTCCCGCCACACACTGCCATGGTCTTCCTTCTATCAATCAGGACTGTCATCCACCACTGCATTAATGTTTGCCAGATCTATTTCTCTACTATTGATGATCTTCAAACTTGATAGATTCACCAATGCCTGCAATAATATCACTATGTCAAGACTAGCCCGTCGTAACTTTGACCTTGATCTTCGCTGATTTCTTTAACCGATCTGTACATAACCTACATCAGACATTGGAATCTTCTTAATTTGCATCTACCATTGCATCTAGTACGCTGAAAAACATAAGGTTTGATACCTTGATTATCTAAATCTGATTAAGATTGCACGATCTACCTTTCGATTAATCTCGTCCGTTGATCGTCTTCATCACCATCTGTTATTTTTCCTCTGACTTGCTGCTGCAGTGAGCCTCCATGGGATGCGTTGTGTAATGCCTTCATGAGCTCGTCAAGCTCGTCTTGCTGTCCGCCATTGGTAATGATCTAATCATCGCCTCTGCGTCTACTGTGTTCAGATCTGAACATTATTGAGCCTTGACGACTCCACCTTGATCAATCCAAAAGTCATTGATCTTTACTTTAGAATAAATCTGAACTTTATTATTGTCTTTTTTCATCTTAATGTCTCCGCCGAACTCCATCGACTTATAGAGCACTCGAGTCTTGAACAAACACCATCAGCTCTGATACCATTTGTTGTGATCGAAATTGATATACTCCGATACCAATTGTTGCGTGCATAACTCGGGATACCATACTTACTATAATACCAATAGTTAGGAGATACAAAAATCCTCACCGACAACCTCAAGCACTCCATGAGATCGGTTACCTTGAGCACACAAGATGAATATTAAAAGATATAAGAAGAAGAACACATAATTTAACGTGGTTCGGCCCAAATTTGACCTACGTCCACGAGAAAAGAACTTGAGAGAGATTTATTAATAAACTTGATACAAAGAGATCTAACCTTCCTCTTAACGACACAAGAGCATTCACCTTTCTTGAATCAATGCCTATATTACAAGAGTATACCTTCTCTCTATGCACCTTCACCTTTCTCCTATTTTTCTTGATTTTTAGGGCAACTTTCTTCTACTCTTCTGCTCCATCTAAATCCTAGGTTACAATCTTTTATTTATTTGATTTTACAATATAACTCCTATTTGGATTATGAGATGATCTTTCCCATTGGATGCTTGAAGAATCTTAATCAATCCTATTAAGAGTTAATCTCCTTGATCTAGAGGAATTCTAAACTCTTTAATCTTTAGAAATAGATCTTCATTGAATAAGAATTGAATCCTATTTATATTCCTCCTGAAAATAAAACTCGCAATCGCCTGAAAAAGAAACTACTTCACCTTAATTTGCTTCTTCTGCTTCAAGCCATCGTCTTCTCTAACTCAATTGGATTTTCTTGGACCATTATCTCCTCTTGAAAACAAAGCAAAGTTCTAAGACATACATGTATACATGGAGAATGGGTGACTAAGCCCTAAACCACATAAGAACAGTATATAATGTATAAATAAAAATGTTAAGTTTTTCCTACACACGTGAATTACATAGAGAAGAGATGGTCAAACTCTTCTTTATACAATACACTCATTACAAATCTATTTATAGAGAGATGTTAGGCCCCGTTGCATATAGGCAACTCTACTCAAAACAAATTTTGAGAACTAATTAAAATCAAAACGATTTTTAAGTTTGATATGTAGATACTACTTGTGATTTTAAATGAATACAGAACAATTTGAGATATAGATACTAATTGAAATTAAAACAATTTAAACATTCGATACCACTTGAATTAACATTGGAAATTTGTGCACTTTTAATACCAATTGAAAACTTATCAAAAAATAAATTTGAAACAAATTTAAATAAAGATACCAATTAGCAAAACACGACAGTTGCCAATGAAATAATTAATATCAATTGAAATTTTGAAAGATTTTTAAATATAGATACCTAGTAATATTTCTATTGACTAAATTGTTAAAATCTTCACTCTTTTTTTATCAAAAAGAAGAGAATTAAAATCAATAATCAAATAAATTCTCCCTTTTACTTGAAATGCTGACAAAAACGAATACAAAATCTTCTTAAAAAGATATCAGTATTTAGATTAAAGAAAAATCAAGCTTATCATAAAACCAATTGTACTAAAGACATGCATGAAAAATGTACGAACTAGTATAAATATGCATAATCAATCAAATCATACATATGTATAACAATTGAAATACCACTTGTAATTTAGAGCATACATATATAGAAAAATAAGAATGAGTATATAAAAGTCAAAATCATATGAATCATGTGTATAACTCATTTTTATCATGATCATATCATACACATATTATAAGAAATAATCAAATAAATTATACAAGACATATTCGGCCAACCAACTACTCACTAAGGGAAGGTATTTTCAAAAATGAATATCATTTGAAAATAAATTGAAATTAATTTGAAAAATACTACAAGTGAAAGAAATTAAATGTACTAATTTGAAAGTAATTTAAAATTTTTCCAAACTATATCAATATGAAACAAGTCATACACATATCTCAAGAAAGCGTTATAAAAGAATTGTCACTCAAAATTTATATGGCATATACATGCTCATAAATATAAAATTATGAGTAAATCAAAAGGGTGAGTGAGCAATAGACATGTGAACAACATATTCATGAAAATAGAATTATTTTTTAAACTATTCACATGTTATGAATGCAAAAACATGAAACACAAATCAAGAATTTTTTTCACAAACATAATATATCATGTATTATGTAAGAATCATCAAAATAAGGATATACAAGTATAAGCAAATATGAAATTAGTACACAAATTAAATAGAACATATATAACATGATAATCCAGTGTATCACAAAGATCACATATGTATATCACAAATTTTCACAAAAATTGTATGTTCATGAAATAAAATAAGGTTTTGTCATTAAAACCAAGATATTATATCAAAAATGTTGGCCCAGAGGCCTTCCACTCTAGTTTTGATGATGATTAACTCATGTAGTTATGTGTACTAATAATCTTGTGATTTTAGTTTCAGATCATTAATCAAGTTATTAGTAGGTGATTAGCTTCAACAAGATGATTTGGAAGCTTTCACATGTTGATTCAAGAGCCCGAGTGTCAAAGATCATATATAGCACTTGCTCGGTGGATCAAGGAGTTTTGGATCGAGTCGGCTTGGAGATTGCGCTCTACAAGAAGACTTCGGTACATAGTTTAGTTTTGTGTTTAGATCCAAATTGTAAAGATTAGAATAGTATGATATGCTCAAGTTCACAACACGTACGTTTCATGTTTTGAATATTGGTTTTCGGTTTTTCGGTTTTAGGTTTAACCGATCTTGGTTTTCATGAATAGATATTATATCAAAACAAGTTTACATGGTTTAGTGTATATTAGATTTGTTCTATATACATGCATGCTCCAACTCTTAGACAAACTTACTTTGATATACCTATTCATGTGTTTTAGGTTTTGTGTTTTAACAAAACTTATTTTTGAAATTAAAGACAAAAACATGGATATATATATATATGTTTCATGTATATTGGATTTCTATCCATATGCATCATGCTTCAAAATGTTGTTTAATATCATGTTTTTGTATTTGGATGAGTTTTGGACAAAACATATTTTCTATTCAAAATCCAAGTTTTAGAAAATACGGTTTTTGGATTTTAGAAAATATTGTAAGATACAAAAATAGTTTTAATTGCTTGATATTTGAGTCAAAACTTTTATCATATGTTTATATATCAATGCAAATTGTTAAAACTATTTTTGGGGATTTTAAAGTAGTTTATAAGAATTTATTGGATATTTAATTACTTAGTTTTTCTGATCAGAACAGCCTCTGCCAGGCTAGGTCGGTCGACCCGAACGGTCGGCCGCACCAAGTAGCCGGTCGACCGACGTGCACGGATACGTGCACGCTGGCTGCCACATGGTCCGGTCGACCGCACGGGCGACCGACTGTATGCAGGCTAGTCTCTATTTGTTTCAGTCGACCGGGCGGTCGACCGGTAGCTGGCAACGGTCAAAATGTGACCGTTGGACGGTCGACCGCACGGTCGACCGGCAGGGTATTTCTGGCAGTTTCTGCTGCCAACGGCTATATTTTTCTAGGGGCTATAAATACCCCATTAATGGCCTGTTTTCCATAAGATTTTTTGTGCGAATTTTTCCTTACTCTCTAGTGTTTTCACAGCAATCAAAGAAGTTTTTGGATTCAAATTGAACAATCTATTTGGTGTTTTTCCTAGGGTTTGGAATATCAAAGAAAAGGGTTTTTGGGAAAAAGAGTTTTGATTCAACTCTTCATCTTTGTTTCAGTTTTTCCCAAGGATTTTCTTTGTGATTTTGATTTCCAATCCATTGGTTTTCTCCACACTTGAGCTACATCTACTTTCTTATTCTATAGGATTTTTGTGTGGGAGAAGAAATTGTTTGTGGTTGTTGTTTAGACCACCAAGTTGTAAACCCAATCTTTTCTTGGCTTTGTGCCTTTGGGTTGTCTCCCTAAAGTTGTGAGGTGATCCTTGTGTTTGCTCTGTGCTAATCCCTCAAGTTGTGAGGTGATTGTTTTGTTGGATTGGAGCTTACCTCAAGGAGGAGGTTGTGGTTGTAAAGAGAGGAGTTGGGTACTCCTTGTGAGAGTTCTTTGTGGACTAGCTAGTGGATTAGAAATCCTTCGTGTGTCGAAGGCGGGGATGTAGAGCTGGGTGCTCGAACCTCGAAACATATCTTGTTGTTTGCGCTTGATCCATTGACTCTCTCTCTATCTCTCTCTTTACTTTGTGCCTTGCAACTATTCATATTGTGCATTCATAATTGCTTGGCTTGTTTGAGTGTGCATCTCTTGTTTATTGCAATTAGTTTTTAAATTCCGCATTGAGTTCATTAGATTAGCATAATCACCTATTCACCCCCCTCTAGGTGATTTTTCAATTGGTATCAGAGCCTCCGCTCCTGATATTTAGGTTTAACCACCTAGGAGTGAGATCTTGGTTTGCTAATCTTCATTTGCATTTTCATTTGTACTCATTTAGTTTGCACTCATGGATAGCCCTCCTATGTTTGACCATTTTAGACTTGATACTTGGAAGGTCAATATGAGTAGGCATTTAAAATCACTAGGTCATCTTGTTTATCAAGCCTCCACTTTAGAATCCTTCCCTAATAGTAGTAAACACAAAAAGGCTAATGCATTAGCACTTAGGGCACTTAGAGCATCTCTCAATGAAAATTTATTACATATTTTTTATCACTATGATTCGGCTTTTGTAGTTTGGAGCATCTTGACATCTCCCGAGCTTCCAAGGATCATTAACAAGATAAAGAGATCTAGGAGAGACATGTCCGACGAGCATTGCCTCATGGTCCAAGGAAAAACTCCCTTGAGGTACAATCGGATTTTCAATTAGATGATTGCACTAGTTCCTATTGTGATGGTTGTTTAGAAGCTCAAACCTTAAATATGGAACTTGCCACAAAGCTTGAAAATTTCTTGGAAAAACACAAACTTTTGAAAGAGGATAATCTTGTTTTGAAAAATGAATTAAAGGATTTGTGCTCTAATTTTGAATTGGTTTTGCAAGAGAAGGAAGAGATTACTAGTGAACGTGACTCACTAAGATCTCAACTAGACCTTGCCCTTAATGAGATTGATGTTTTAAAAGGCAAAAATGATTGTGATGATGTTGTGAAAAACAATGAGGTTTTCTTCTAAATTGAATTTTGTTTTAAAAGATAACCTTGTTTTGAAAAATGAAATTGATTTCATTACTAAAGAATTGGATTTGGTTTTAAAGAAAAATGAATCTTTAAAAATTGATATTGATTCTCATGTGTGCCATGCTAGTGTAGCCTCTTCTTCTAACACACCTATTGCATGCTCCACTTTATCTTCAAGTATTGAAAAAGATATAAATGTTTTGAAGAAAAGTGTTGAATGTTTGGGCTCCACTTTGAGCCAATGTACTTTGAATCATACACGCTTGGAAACCTTGGTTCGCAAGAAACAAGTTCCATCTTTACATGTGCACCCTCCACGGCATACACATGCTTCCCACTGTCACCACCATTACATGTATGCTCATGTGTACACATGTACACATTGTGGTCGAAAAGGCCACCTTGCTAGATTTTGTTATGATCGTGTTTATCGTGAAAATTTAGCAACTAATCTTGTTTGGGTTAGAAAAGATACTAACCCCCGTGGACCCAAAAGGAAATGGGTACCAAAGACCACCTCTATGCTTTTTGATGTAGGTGGAAGCTCTCACATAACATGAGAGTATTGGTGCCTTAGAGTAGATGCGTTCCGTGCTTAAGAGAAAACAAATTGGATGCATCACTTTCAAGGGGAGTTTGGTGGAGGAGGACCACCATTGGTTTGGAGAACTAGAGAGTGCCTTCATCGGTTTTGGTATCATTCTCTAACTCCCGTTTTATTTGCATGCTTTTCATATTATTGTTTATAGCATGTTTTAATGTTTGTTGATTATTATGATTATGCCATGATCATTAGATTAGTGAGATACATGGTTAGTTACTTGAGACACCCATGTTTTATATGGATCTATATTTAGTGTTCTCATCTTGTTTAAACTAATATGTATGCCCTAGATCTAATGCACATGCATATACATAATGATCATGTGGATGTTTATGATTTTTGTTTTGTTGAATCATGTTTTGTTTAGTATGTTGAATGCCATGATTCTTAGATTATTGACATACATGTATAGCTTTTGAGATCACCCTTGTTTAGATGGACCCATTTGTTGCGTTCTCACTATTGTTTGGCTATTATGTATATCATGATTCTAATAGCATGTGAATTTTCTTTATGATCATTTTTATGATTATCGTGTTGATTTATGTCTAGTTTTATGCCTCACATTTTGGATATATGTTTAGATGTTAGTTTTCATGAAAAATAGGACTTATACTTGTACATAGAATGGGCCACAAGTAAATCTTTTTATTTTTGTACTTGAATGCCTATTTGTACCCATTGGATGTGCTAGTATAGTCTAGTTTTGATGATTCATGCACTCTAACTTGTATTCCTCTTTTTGAACTTGTTTCTATGATCATGAGTTTTAACTTCATGTATATGTCTATCTTGTCCAACTATTGATTATACATGTACATCTTTTGAGCCACGTGCCTTCATGCATATACTTTTGTGGACTCATTATGTTTAAGATATGTATGTATATTTTAGTTTGTACATGACATACATATGCCTTGAAGTTTAAATTGTTTTGATGGTTTTCATGTTTTTAGGTAATTTCTATTGGTAATGAAAATCTAGTTTTTCATGTTTTCAAGGAATTTCATATGAGCTTAATTGAATATTTTCATGTTGATATGTGTCACATTATACTTGTACACTCAGTTTATTAGTTTACTCATGATTTGTTTTCATGAGACTATGATATGGGCTTTATGGACTTTGAGTGTTTAGTGATCATATGATTTACATGTGTTTCTTGAAAAACAATTTTGTTTTATTCCTTACTTGAAGGATTTCGTACTAGTCTTAAAAGTTTTTCCTATAACTAGTTCGTATTCTTCACTATGGTAGAGATTTTTAAACATACTACATTTTCAAATCTATTTTTGAAAACCCCTACCTTCGATGGGAGGATGGATGGGAGATCATGTTCATGTATGCTTTAAAATAGAAATCATTTAAAACTTGAACCATGATTGGGAGGCTAGGTAATATGAGATATACATTTGATATTATTGTTATTTCAATTGGTATCATTAAATTCTTTAAATTGGTATCAATTATGACCTTTCTTGTATACTCATATATGTTTGTATGTATGTATGCTTTCATTTTAATGAATATCAATTTCAATTGGTATCTATTTCCCAGACATATATATGTTTGTGTTTATGCTAAGCTTGAGTTTCAATTTTGTTTCAATTAATTACTTTTAAATGTAGGATCGTTGAGATAAGGACTAATTGCGGAATTATCTCTTGTAGGCAACAATGATCTAAAATACAACACAAGTCAACACAAACACTAGACAAGAAGGATTAATCGTTAGGCAAATAAATAAAATAAATAACTTGCATGTAAAGGAAAACAAATCTCAGAAATTGACAAACGCAAACAAAGAGATTTATCCTAGTTCGGTCCTTGTGACCTACATCCAGTCCCCAAGCCACCCGCTTGAGATTTTCCTTTAACCTTGATCTTGCCACCCAAAATCAATACAACATGTACACCACTTGTCGAATCCCCTTCGCCAAATGTGTACACCTTCTCTTCCACCAAGAGAACACCTTCTCTTCCACCACGAGAATACCTTTTACCTTTGTACAACTGCCTCTTCAACCAAGAAGCCTCCCGTGTACAATGGTCTCCTTGTACAACTTGCCTCTTCAACCAAGAAGCCTCCCGTGTACAATGAACACTTTGAGAATTACAACTCTTTTATCCTATAAGCCTTGGTACATATGTGTATGTGGACAAGGTCTAGTATAGGAGAAAAAACTTCAGAAGACTTCACAAATGGAATTTGGAATTTGGTGAAGACTGAAGTTAGAAAACAGTTTTTCAGATTTGCAGATTTTGGCTTTTTGGAAAACTGAGAAAAACTCTTGGTAATGGCCTTTGCAATAACTTCCCTATTTATAGCTGAAGACTAGGGTTAGTTAGGGAGTTAATAGGTGCAATTTGAATCAAAGGAACGTTGAAAACAGTTGCACAAAAGACCAGATAATGAAAACTGTCCAACAGTCAGAACTGCCTATTAGTCGACTTGCCCATGGAGTTAGTCGACTAACCTAGGCAAAATTCCTTCTATTAATCGACTATGTTTAGCTAGTAGTCGACTAGGTCAGTGGCCGTTGGAAGAACAGTTTCAGAATAACTACTTCAAGTCGACTGCAACTACTTTATAGTCGACTTGACAAGGGATTAGTCGACTAGGGGATTTCTATAAGTCGACTAGAAAAATGAATTAGTCGACTTGGTTTACTGTCGGTCGACTAATTGATCAAACAGAGAGTTGGGTCAATTTCTGGACACAGGATTAGTCGACTTGGGTTTCTGGTTAGTCGACTACATCAAGGACTAGTCGACTTGACTTATGTATAAGTCGACTAATGGACCAAAGAAGTGTTGGTTTGTGTCAAGACTTTTACATTCTATTCCACATATACAACCCACACTCTATCAACTCTTCTTAGCACATCTTGATCATGTCGGACTCTTGATTCCTCATGTGTTAGAGCTCCAAATGAATTTGATCTTCACGAACGTCTTCATCGAAATAGGTTCCAACATTAAATTGGCATCAAGCCTACGCATTGTTTTAGTTTGTATTTCATAAAGGGGGAGAAAATTTGATTTTGTCTTTCAATTGGTATTTGATTCCCACTCCCTTACTTTATGACTGAAAATTTCAAATTGGTATCATATGTTCAAAATGAAAATTATTTACAATTGGTATCAAAATTTTTGTTTAGACATTCAAAATTTATTATGTTTAATTTCATTGGTATCAAGATGCTATTCTTTGACATATTTTCAATTGGTACCTTAATTGATTGTCACCCCTAATGGTTTTGTGTTTTGTTTTAGACAAGAAGGGGGAGAAAAATTTATTATTTTAGTTTTGCTTTTACCCTTTATTGATGATTGATTCTTTGTATTAAAAAGGGTGAGAGATTTTGTTTTGTTTTGATTGTTTACCCCTTTGTTGATGATTGACAAAAAGGGGAGAATTATTTGAGAAAGATTTTGGTTTATATATGCATGTTTATGTTTTGCATATATTAAGTTTAATTTTAATTGGTATCTAGAGCATGTTTTGTTTTTAGACATTTCATTGGTATCTAGAACCTTTTATTGTTTATGCATATACATGTGCATTTATGTTTTAAGAGCCTTCATTGCATATTCATTATGTTTATTTGTTCATGCATGAGTTAAGGGGGAGCTTCTTTGAAGCTTAACTTTAATCCATGCATATATATCTCCATGAGTTTTGTCATCATCAAAAAGGGGGAGATTGTTGGCCCAGAGGCCTTCCACTCTAGTTTTGATGATGATTAACTCATGTAGTTATGTATACTAATAATCTTGTGATTTTAGTTTCAGATCATTAATCAAGTTATTAGTAGGTGATTAGCTTCAATAAGATAATTTGGAAGCTTTCACATGTTGATTCAAGAGCCCGAGTGTCAAAGATCATATATAGCACTTGCTCGGTGGATCAAGGAGTTTTGGATCGAGTCGGCTTGGAGATTGCGCTCTACAAGAAGACTTCGGTATATAGTTTAGTTTTGTGTTTAGATCCAAATTGTAAAGATTAGAATAGTATGATATGCTCAAGTTCACAACACACACGTTTCATGTTTTGAATATTGGTTTTCAGTTTTTCAGTTTTTGGTTTAACCGATCTTAGTTTTCATGAATAGATATTATATCAAAAAAAGTTTACATGGTTTAGTGTATATTAGATTTGTTCTATATACATGCATGCTTCAACTCTTAGACAAACTTACTTTGATATACCTATTCATGTGTTTTAGGTTTTGTGTTTTAAACAAAACTTATTTTTGGAATTAAAGACAAAAACATGGATATATATATGTTTCATGTATATTGGATTTCTATCCATATGCATCATGCTTCAAAATGTTGTTTAATATCATGTTTTCGTATTTGGATGAGTTTTGGACAAAACATATTTTCTATTCAAATTCAAGTTTTAGAAAATACAGTTTTTGGTTTTTAGAAAATATTGTAAGATACAAAAATAGTTTTAATTGCTTGATATTTGAGTCAAAACTTTTATCATATGTTTATATATCAATGCAAATTGTCAAAACTATTTTGGGATTTTTAAGTAGTTTACAAGAATTTATTGGATATTTAATTACTTAGTTTTTCTGATCAGAACAGCCTCTGCCAGGCTAGGTCGGTCGACCCGAACGGTGGGCCGCACCAAGTAGCCGGTCGACCGTTCGGGTCGACCGACGTGCACGGATACGTGCACGCCGGCTGCCACATGGTCCGGTCGACCGCACGGGCGACCGACTGTATGCAGGCTAGTCTCTGTTTGTTTCGGTCGACCGGGCGGTCGACTGGTAGCTGGCAACGGTCAAAATGTGACCGTTGGACGGTCGACCGCACGGTCGACCGGCAGGTTATTTCTGGCAGTTTCTGCTGCCAACGGCTATATTTTTTCTGGGGGCTATAAATACCCCATTAATGACCTGTTTTTCATAAGATTTTTTGTGCGAATTTTTCCTTACTCTCTAGTGTTTTCACAGCAATCAAAAGAAGTTTTTGAATTCAAATTGAACAATCTATTTGGTGTTTTTGCTAGGGCTTGGAATATCAAAGAAAAGGGTTTTTGGGAAAAAGAGTTTGATTCAACTTCTTCATCTTTGTTTCAGTTTTTCCCCAAGGATTTTCTTTGTGATTTTGATTTCCAATCCATTGATTTTCTCCACACTTGAGCTACATCTACTTTCTTATTCTATAGGATCTTTGTGTGGGAGAAGAAATTGTTTGTGGTTGTTGTTTAGACCACCAGTTGTAAACCCAATCTTTTTTTTGCTTTGTGCCTTTGGGTTGTATCCCTCAAGTTGTGAGGTGATCCTTGTGTTTGCTTTGTGCTAATCCTCAAGTTGTGAGGTGATTGTTTTGTTGGATTGGAGCTTGCCTCAAGGAGGAGGTTGTGGTTGTAAAGAGAGGAGTTGGGTACTCCTTGTGAGAGTTCTTTGTGGACTAGCTAGTGGATTAGAAATCCTTCGTGTGTCGAAGGCGGGGATGTAGAGCTGGGTGCTCGAACCTCGAAACATATCTTATTGTTTGCGCTTGATCCATTGACTCTCTCTATCTCTCTCTTTACTTTGTGCCTTACAACAATTCATATTGTGCATTCATAATTGCTTGACTTGTTTGAGTGTGCATCTCTTGTTTATTGCAATTAGTTTTTAAATTCCGCATTGAGTTCATTAGATTAGCATAATCACCTATTCACCCCCTTCTAGGTGATTTTTCAATTGGTATCAGAGCCTCCGCTCCTGATATTTAGGTTTAACCACCTAGGAGTGAGATCTTGGTTTGCTAATCTTCATTTGCATTTTCATTTGCACTGATTTAGTTTGCACTCATGGATAGCCCTCCTATGTTTGACCATTTTAGACTTGATACTTGGAAGGTCAATATGAGTAGGCATTTAAAATCACTAGGTCATCTTGTTTATCAAGCCTCAACTTTAGAATCCTTCCCTAATAGTAGTAAACACAAAAAGGCTAATGCATTAGCACTTAGGGCACTTAGAGCATCTCTCAATGAAATTTATTACATGTTTTTTGATCACTATGATTCGGCTTTTGCAGTTTGGAGCATCTTGACATCTCCCGAGCTTTCAAAGATCATTAACGATAAAGAGATCTAGGAGAGACATGTCCGACGAGCATTGCCTCATGGTCCAAGGGAAAAACTCCCTTGAGGTACAATCGGATTCTCAATTAGATGATTGCTCTAGTTCCTATTGTGATGGTTGTTTAGAAGCTCAAACCTTAAATATGGAACTTGCCACAAAGCTTGAAAATTTCTTGGAAAAACACAAACTTTTGAAAGAGGATAATCTTGTTTTAAAAAATGAATTAAAGGATTTGTGTTATAATTTTGAATTGGTTTTGCAAGAGAAGGAAGAGATTACTAGTGAACGTGACTCACTAAGATCTCAACTAGACCTTGCCCTTAATGAGATTGATGTTTTAAAAGGCAAAAATGATTGTGATGATGTTGTGAAAAATAATGAGGTTTTATCTTCTAAATTGGATTTTGTTTTAAAAGATAACCTTGTTTTTAAAATGAATTGATTTCATTACTAAAGAATTGGATTTGGTTTTAAAGAAAAATGAATCTTTAAAAATTAATATTGATTCTCATGTGTGCCATGCTAGTGTAGCCTCTTCTTCTAGCACACCTATTACATGCTCCACTTTATCTTCAAGTATTGAAAAAGATATAAATATTTTGAAGAAAGTGTTGAATGTTTGGGCTCCACTTTGAGCCAATGTACTTTGAATCATACACGCTTGGAAACCTTGATTCGCAAGAAACAAGTTCCATCTTTACATGTACACCCTTCACGGCATACACATGCTTCCCACGGTCACCACCATTACATGTATGCTCATGTGTACACATGTACACATTGTGGTCGAAAAGGCCACCTTGCTAGATTTTGTTATGATCGTGTTTATCGTGAAATTTAGCAACTAATCTTGTTTGGGTTAGAAAGATACTAACCCCCGTGGACCCAAAAGGAAATGGGTACCAAAGACCACCTCTATGCTTTTTGATGTAGGTGGAAGCTCTCACATAACATGAGAGTATTGGTGCCTTGGAGTAGATGCGTTCCGTGCTTAAGAGAAAACAAATTTGGATGCATCACTTTCAAGGGGAGTTTGGTGGAGGAGGACCACCATTGGTTTGGAGAACTAGAGAGGTGCCTTCATCGGTTTTGGTATCATTCTCTAACTCCCGTTTTTATTTGCATGCTTTTCATATTATTGTTTATAGCATGTTTTAATGTTTGTTGATTATTATGATTATGCCATGATCATAGATTAGTGAGATACATGGTTAGTTACTTGAGACACCCATGTTTTATATGGATCTATATTTAGTGTTCTCATCTTATTTAAACTGATATGTATGCCCTAGATCTAATGCACATGCATATACATAATGATCATGTGGATGTTTATGATTTTTGTTTTGTTGAATCATGTTTTGTTTAGTATGTTGAATGCCATGATTCTTAGATCATTGACATACATGTATAGCTTTTGAGATCACCCTTGTTTAGATGGACCCATTTGTTGCGTTCTCACTATTGTTTGGCTATTATGTATATCATGATTCTAATAGCATGTGAATTTTCTTTATGATCATTTTTATGATTATCGTGTTGATTTATGTCTAGTTTTATGCCTCACATTTTGGATATATGTTTAGATGTTAGTTTTCATGAAAACTAGGATTTATACTTGTACATAGAATAGGCCACAAGTAAATCTTTTTATGTTTGTACTTGAATGCCTATTTGTACCCATTGGATGTGCTAGTATAGTCTAGTTTTGATGATTCATGCACTCTAACTTGTATTCTTCTTTTGAACTTGTTTCTAAGATCATGAGTTTTAACTTCATGTATATGTCTATCTTGTCCAAACTATTGATTATACATGTACATCCTTTGAGCCACGTGCCTTCATGCATATACTTTTGTGGACTCATTATGTTTAGGATATGTATGTATACTTTAGTTTGTACATGACATACATATGCCTTGAAGTTTAAATCGTTTTGATGATTTTCATGTTTTTAGGTAATTTCTATTGGTAATGAAAATCTAGTTTTTCATATTTTCATATTTTCAAGGAATTTCATTTGAGCTTAATTGAATATTTTCATGTTGATATGTGTCACATTATACTTGTACACTCACTTTATTAGTTTACTCATGATTTATTTTCATAAGACTATGATATGGGCTTTATGGACTTTGAGTGTTTAGTGATCATGTGATTTACATGTGTTTCATGAAAAACAATTTTGTTTAATTCCTTACTTGAAGGATTTCGTACTAGTCTTAAAGTTTTTCCTATAACTAGTTCGTATTCTTCACTATGGTAGAGATTTTTAAACATACTACATTTTCAAATCTATTTTTGAAAACCCTACCTTCGATGGGAGGATGGATGGGAGATCATGTTCATGTATGCTTTAAAATAGAAATCATTTAAAACTTGAACCATGATTGGGAGGCTAGGTAATATGAGATATACATTTGATATCATTGTTATTTCAATTGGTATCATTGAATTCTTTCAATTGGTATCAATTTTGACCTTTCTTGTATACTCATATATGTTTGTATGTATGTATGCTTTCATTTTAAAGAATATCAATTTCAATTGGTATCTATTTTCCATACATATATTGTTGTTTGTTTTTTGCTAAGCTTGAGTTTCAATTTTGTTTCAATTGATTACTTTTAAATTAGTATCAAGTCTACGTATTGTTTTAGTTTGTATTTCATAAAGGGGGAGAAAATTTGATTTTGTCTTTCAATTGGTATTTGATTCCCACTCCTTACTTTATGACTGAAAATTTCAAATTGGTATCATATGTTCAAAATGAAAATTACTTACAATTGGTATCAAATTTTGTTTAGACATTCAAAATTTATTATGTTTAATTTCAATTGGTATCAAGATGCTATTCTTTGACATATTTTCAATTGGTACCTTAATTGATTGTCACCCCTAATTGGTTTTGTTTTTGTTTTAGACAAAAAGGGGAGAAAAATTTATTGTTTTAGTTTTGCTTTTACCCTTTATTGATGATTGATTCTTTGTATTAAAAAGGGTGAGAAGATTTTGTTTGCTTTGATTGTTTACCCCTTTGTTGATGATTGACAAAAAGGGGAAATATTTGAGAAAGATTTTGGTTTATATATGCATGTTTATGTTTTGCATATATTAAGTTTAATTTAATTGGTATCTAGAGCATGTTTTGTTTTTAGACATTTCATTAGTATCTAGAACCTTTTATTGTTTATGCATATACATGTGCATTTATGTTTTAAGAGCCTTCATTGCATATTCATTATGTTTATTTGTTCATGCATGAGTTAAGGGGAGCTTCTTTGAACTTTAACTTTAATCCATGCATATTAACTCCATGAGTTTTGTCATCATCAAAAAGGGGGAGATTGTTGGCCCAGAGGCCTTCCACTCTAGTTTTGATGATGATTAACTCATGTAGTTATGTGTACTAATAATCTTGTGATTTTAGTTTCAGATCATTAATCAAGTTATTAGTAGGTGATTAGCTTCAATAAGATGATTTGGAAGCTTTCACATGTTGATTCAAGAGCCCGAGTGTCAAAGATCATATATAGCACTTGCTCGGTGGATCAAGGAGTTTTGGATCGAGTCGGCTTGGAGATTGCGCTCTACAAGAAGACTTCGGTATATAGTTTAGTTTTGTTTTAGATCCAAATTGTAAAGATTAGAATAGTATGATATGCTCAAGTTCACACACACACGTTTCATGTTTTGAATATTGGTTTTCGTTTTTTCGGTTTTAGGTTTAACCGATCTTAATTTTCATGAATAGATATTATATCAAAACAAGTTTACATGGTTTTAGTGTATATTAGATTTGTTCTATATACATGCATGCTTCAACTCTTAGACAAACTTACTTTGATATACCTATTCATGTGTTTTAGGTTTTGTTTTAACAAAACTTATTTTTGGAATTAAAGACAAAAACATGGATATATATATGTTTCATGTATATTTGATTTCTATCGATATGCATCATGCTTCAAAATGTTGTTTAATATCATGTTTTGTATTTGGATGAGTTTTGGACAAAACATATTTTCTATTCAAAATCCAAGTTTTAGAAAATACGGTTTTGGTTTTAGAAAATATTGTAAGATACAAAAATAGTTTTAATTGCTTGATATTTGAGTCAAAACTATTATCATATGTTTATATATCAATGCAATTGTCAAAACTATTTTTGGGGATTTTTAAGTAGTTTACAAGAATTTATTGGATATTTAATTACTTAGTTTTTCTGATCAGAACAGCCTCTGCCAGGTTAGGTCGGTCGACCCGAACGGTCGGCCGCACCAAGTAGCCGGTCGACCGTTCGGGTCGACCGACGTGCACGGATACGTGCACGCTGGCTGCCACATGGTCCCGTCACCGAACGGACGACCGACAGTATGCATGCTAGTCTCTGTTTGTTTCGTTCGACCGGGCGGTCGACCGGTAGCTGGCAACGTCAAAATGTGACCGTTGGACGGTCGACCGGCAGGGTATTTCTGGCAGTTTCTGCTGCCAACGGCTATTTTTTCTGGGGGCTATAAATACCCCATTAATGACCTGTTTTCATAAGATTTTTTGTGCGAATTTTTCCTTACTCTCTAGTGTTTTCACAGCAATCAAAGAAGTTTTTTGAATTCAAATTGAACAATCTATTTGGTGTTTTTGCTAGGGTTTGGAATATCAAGAAAAAGGTTTTTGGAAAAAGAGTTTTTATTCAACTTCTTCATCTTTGTTTCAGTTTTTCCCAAGGATTTTCTTTGTGATTTTGATTTCCAATCCATTGGTTTTCTCCACACTTGAGCTACATCTACTTTCTTATCTCTTATAGATCTTTGTGTGGGAGAAGAAATTGTTTGTGCTTGTTGTTTAGACCACCAAGTTGTAAACCCAATCTTTTCTTTGCTTTGTGCCTTTGGGTTGTATCCCTCAAGTTGTGAGGTGATCCTTGTGTTTGCTTTGTGCTAATCCCTCAAGTTGTGAGGTGATTGTTTTGTTGGATTGGAGCTTGCCTCAAGGAGGAGGTTGTGGTTGTAAAGAGAGGAGTTGGGTACTCCTTGTGAGAGTTCTTTGTGGACTACTAGTGGATTAAAATCCTTCGTGTGTCGAAGGCGGGGATGTAGAGCTGGGTGCTCGAACCTCGAAACATATCTTGTTGTTTGCGCTTGATCCATTGACTCTCTCTATCTCTCTCTTTACTTTGTGCCTTGCAACTATTCATATTGTGCATTCATAATTGCTTGGCTTATTTGAGTGTGCATCTCTTATTTATTGCAATTAGTTTTTAAATTCCGCATTGAGTTCATTAGATTAGCATAATCACCTATTCACCCCCTCTAGGTGATTTTCAATTGGTATCAGAGCCTCCGCTCCTGATATTTAGGTTTAACCACTTAGGAGTGAGATCTTGGTTTGCTAATCTTCATTTGCATTTTCATTTGCACTCATTTAGTTTGCACTCATGGATAGCCCTCCTATGTTTGACCATTTTAGACTTGATACTTGGAAGGTCAATATGAGTAGGCATTTAAAATCACTAGGTCATCTTGTTTTATCAAGCCTCCACTTTAGAATCCTTCCCTAATAGTAGTAAACACAAAGGCTAATGCATTAGCACTTAGGGCACTTAGAGCATCTCTCTGAAAATTTATTACATGTTTTTGATCACTATGATTCGGCTTTTGCAGTTTGGAGCATCTTGATATCTCCCGAGCTTTCAAGGATCATTAACAAGATAAAGAGATCTAGGAGAGACATGTCCGACGAGCATTGCCTCATGGTCCAAGGAAAAACTCCCTTGAGGTACATCGGATTCTCATTAGATGATTGCTCTAGTTCCTATTGTGATGGTTGTTTAGAAGCTCAAACCTTAAATATGGACACTTGCCACAAAGTTGAAAATTCTTGAAAAAACCAAACTTTTGAAAGAGGATAATCTTGTTTTGAAAAATGAATTAAAGGATTTGTGCTATAATTTTGAATTGTTTTGCAAGAGAAGGAAGAGATTACTAGTGAACGTGACTCACTAAGATCTCAACTAGACCTTGCCCTTAATGAGATTGATGTTTTAAAAGGCAAAAATGATTGTGATGATGTTGTGAAAAACAATGAGGTTTTATCTTCTAAATTGGATTTTGTTTTAAAAGATAACCTTGTTTTTAAAAATGAAATTGATTTCATTACTAAAGAATTGGATTTGGTTTTAAAGAAAATTAATCTTTAAAATTAATATTGATTCTCATGTGTGCCATGCTAGTGTAGCCTCTTCTTCTAGCACACCTATTACATGCTCCACTTTATCTTCAAGTACGCAAAAGATATAAATGTTTTGAAGAAAAGTGTTGAATGTTTGGGCACCACTTTGAGCCATGTACTTTGAATCATACACGCTTGGAAACCTGGTTCGCAGAAACAAGTTCCATCTTTACATGTACACCCTCCACGGCATACCATGCTTCCCACGGTCACCACCTTACATGTATGCTCATGTGCACACATGTACACATTGTGGTCGAAAAGGCCACCTTACTAGATTTTGTTATGATCGTGTTTATCGTGAAAATTTAGCAACTATCTTGTTTGGTTAGAAAAGATACTAACCCCCGTGGACCCAAAAGGAAATGGGTACCAAAGACCACCTCTATGCTTTTTGATGTAGGTGGAAGCTCTCACATAACTGAGAGTATTGGTTCCTTGGAGTAGATGCGTTCCGTGCTTAAGAGAAAACAAATTTGGATGCATCACTTTCATGGGGAGTTTTGTGGAGGAGGACCACCATTGGTTTGGAGAACTAGAGAGGTGCCTTCATCGGTTTTGGTATCATTCTCTAACTCCCGTTTTATTTGCATGCTTTTTATATTATTGTTTATAGCATGTTTTTAATGTTTGTTGATTATTATGATTATGCATGATCTTAGATTAGTGAGATACATGTTAGTTACTTGAGACACCCATGTTTTATATGGATCTATATTTAGTGTTCTCATCTTGTTTAAACTAATATATATGCCCTAGATCTAATGCACATGCATTATACAAATGATCATGTGGATGTTTATGATTTTTTGTTTTGTTGAATCATGTTTTTGTTTAGTATGTTGAATGCCATGATTCTTAGATCATTGACATACATGTATATCTTTTGAGATCACCCTTGTTTAGATGGACCCATTTGTTGCGTTCTCACTATGTTTGCTATTATGTATATCATGATTCTAATAGCATGTGAATTTTCTTTATGATCATTTTTATGATTATCGTGATTGATTTATGTCTAGATTTATGCCTCACATTTTGGATATATGTTTAGTGTTAGTTTTTCATGAAAACTAGGATTATACTTGTACTAGAATGGGCCACAAGTAAATATTTTTATGTTTGTACTTGAATGCCTATTTGTACCCATTGGATGTGCTAGTAGTCTAGTTTTGATGATTCATGCACTCTAACTTGTATTCCTCTTTTTGAACTTGTTTCTATGATCATGAGTTTTAACTTCATGTATATATCTATCTTGTCCAACTATTGATTATACATGTACATCCTTTGAGCCACGTGCCTTCATGCATATACTTTTGTGAACTCATTATGTTTAGGATATGTATATATACTTTAGTTTGTACATGACATACATATGCCTTGAAGTTTAAATCGTTTTGATGATTTTCATGTTTTTAGGTAATTTTTATTGGTAATGAAAATCTAGTTTTTCATGTTTTCATGTTTCAAAGAATTTCATTGAGCTAATTGAATATTTTCATGTTGATATGTGTCACATTATACTGTACACTCACTTTATTAGTTTACTCATGATTTGTTTTCATGAGACTATGATATGGGCTTTATGGACTTTGAGTGTT